>NMUG010007390.1:0-12096 GCA_002855965.1 Monotropa hypopitys
GAGCTATCACACACGTGCATCCCAATAGTATAGATGGTAGGAGATGGATTATCTCTACCAGGCGGTCGTGCCTGACCCTCTACTTTTGTAGGACTTACCACTTGGAATTGGAGCCGCTGGATCCTTCACCGGACTTGAGACTGGACCGGACAGTAGTGATAGGTTGTCTTTACTTTCAGTGTTGTACTTTCCTTTCTTTACTGTTGGCCGCATTGTGCGGGATTATCATATAAAATCCCATTTGGCCTTTCTCTTTTATTTGGGGCACTGTTGTACAGGGTTATCTTATAAAACCCTTTTTGCCTCCTTTTAGTTGTATTTCATTTCATAGCAAGCATGTATTATAATAAGTAGTGTAATGAGTAGTGTGTGTGGTAGATAGTTCTTTACCCCTTTTGTTTGGATACTCGTTACCTACAATTAAAACTTCTCAAAAAAAAATATGTCTCAAATTTTGGGAGTGTTACACGCATGGTATCAGGCAGTTGAGATGTGCAATGATGCACACCCCGTATATAGGAATTTTCTGGTCGAGCAGGGATTTGGCGATTTTCTGACCATCCCCCCATTTCGCACCAAGCATACACTGATTCAGGCCCTGGCCGAGCGTTGGTTCAGCGAGACCAACACGTTGCATTTAGGAGACTGTGAGTTAGGTGTTACCCCCTTTTAGTGGGCAGTCATCATAGGTCTTAGGTTTAGAGGGATCCCTGTCCAGAGGACGGAGGGGACCACTATGGATGCAGAGAGGGTTCTGGGTATTCTTCCTCATGAGTTCAACAGGAGATGGATTCCTGGTTCGGTATTGAGAGGTGGTGATTTATTCTACACCATAGAGTCCGACGGCTTAGAGTTGTTCCAACGGAAGCATCGTTTGCTCTTATATCTGCTTGTGTCGTGATTTCTATGCAACAACGACACCTTATTCTCGATTGCTTACGTCGGGATTGTAGACTTCCCAGACGGTGCCCAGTACGATTGGGGGTCTTTTACTTTTGCTTCATTCCTCCAGGCGATGCGGAGGAGAGTCAGTTGCCCGGCACCGACATAGCTAGGGTTTTGGCCCTTTTTTCTGTGGTGGTCGTTCGAGTATATGAGCGTAGGGCGCCCCCGTTCCACTGGCCTGGAGTATTTCATTCTGAGGGCTCAGATGTGGCCGCGTCCATCTACGCGTTCTGTGGATTTGCTGGATTTTGTGACACTCCGCTCTCAGTTAGAGCTTGTCACGCCAGATGACATCACTTGGCAGCCATTTCATTTCATGGCAGAGTGGGAGGACTACACAGTTGAGGTATATCTGTCGTCTCGGCGATGCACCTTCTTTTCTTATACCTCCTGGGAGCTATATATGGGCGACCACTATTAGCGCCAGACAACGGGAGAGGTACGGATCCCCAAATGCCCGCGTGTTGCCACCTTTGGACAGGATTGGTCTCTGACTGCAGGAGATTTTGATGTAGCTGGGTTCATGATGATGAGGGATTACACTACTTGGTTTTGGCGTGTATCCATTGGCCACTTCACCACTACGACCCAGGTGCGGGAAGGACGTTCGATCGGCACTGAGCAGGATCGGTTCTTTCAGATGATGAGGGATGCTGATCGCAGAGCCCAGACTTCCCAGCCCATCTCAGAGGAGGAGAATTGGAGATTGTTCCAGGATTTTCAACGATGGCAAGAGCAGAAGAGAGTAGCAGCACCAGGCCCGCAATTTCCCCCAGCTGAGGTATGTAAACATAGTAGTTTACTTTCTGTCTTTTCATTTCATAGATCTACGTAGACCTGCTTTACTGTCTTTTCTGTTTTTTTCTGATGGATTTATTTTGCTGTTTTAGGCTCCCCCAGATCCCCCGAGAGGTTCAGTGGACAGGAGACCCAGACGCCGAGGGCGGCGAGGCGATGGCAGGAGCAGGGATATCTGATGTACCTGTAGCACAGCCAGAGATTTTTTTCGCAGTTTGATAGCATAGCATTTGAGTTTTTTTTTCCAGCAGGACACTATATATAGTTAGCCCTTTTTGTTCTTTCTTTTTGTAGCAGTACACTCTGTATAGTTAGTCCTTTTTTTTTCTTTTTTTTTCTTTGTGTAAAATTCTGCATGCCATGTGTTTAATTTATGTTCATCTTTATCTGTTGTACTTGCTCTTCCTTCTCTAAATCTATTGTACTGCACAACATAGATGTAAAAAAAGGATACTGATATTTGTTTCTCCTTTGCAGGGAAATGTCATTTGCACCTGCGTTTGTTGCACTCTTAGTTGCTTGGTGGGTGTCTTTTACCCCAGCTGAGCGGCTTATGTTCGAGAAGTTGTTTGGCGGGTTGGCCAGTATTTTGATTATTTATGTCACCCCTGACTTTCTGCTAGCTGTTGTGAGATATTGGATACCGACTCTGAGTCTGTTCCGCTTTGGCTATCATGAGATGACTCCTACGTTAGAGGAGTATCAGTTTGTTCTGAGGATGCAGTCGTCTCTAGAGACTGTGGCACGCATATTCCCTGTCAGGAACGCCCGGACTGCTTTCTGCGCTTTGATTGGTCTGAAGAAGACCTCGCTGATCTGTGATGATATTGACGGGATTCTGACTGTGCGGTCCAACTTTCTGTGGAGTTTATTTGGCGATGAGGCTTATTATGATCCACGGGGGGCTGATTTTGCCTGGCTGCCTGATAGTGGTGCAGGTTCCCGTAGGCGCATCTGTGCCTTCGCGTTTATATTACTGGCGGGGTTATTCTTCCCGAGGTATGATGGGCAGTTGGATCTGCGGGTGGTTTTCTGGGTTGATGCTGTGATTGAGGGACAGACCATCATTCCAGCGATTTTAGCGGAGACATACAGAGGATTGACTCTGTATTTACTATCTCATGATTCCCGCGTCTGCAGCGGTGTCGAGTTGCTGTATGTATGGCTTGTCGCCCATGTATTCAAGAGTCATTCATCCCATCCTAAATGGTTTTCTGACGTGCCCTTGCAATTTTTGGTTGAACATATCGCTGATATACCGCGCATCCCTCAGCAGTTGGACGCTTGGATCGTGGCATTGGATAGCATTACACCGGACACCATTGTATGGGACATCGGCATTTTCAGTGCTATGACACATGCAGTGACTATTCATGGGTTAGGCTTGTCCTTTCTGCAGCTGGTTGGTTTGTACGGCGTGGTGCTGTATCATGGGTGCCGCGTCCTTAGACAGTTCGGGCTTTACCAGGATGTCCCGGCTTCTGCTTCACTGTTTGACAGTAGCAGATATCACTTCGATTTTGCCAATGACATGGCACATCTGCTGATTGGGGAGGCTTCTGCTCTATGGGATCAGCGGATTTTGATTTCATCTATTCAGACCAGCGATAGTCCCGGTGTCTCGGAGTCCTATCTGCATTGGCTTTCTGAGGAGATTGACCATCAGGCTGGCATTATAGCCACTTTCCCGGTTTACTTGGACACCTTTATGTTACCACAGTGGTCATCATATCTAGCAATGCAGACCTCGAGCTACACTTTAGAGATGATATAGTCACATTCTCGGCATGCACAGATGACAGGTGAAAGAGACACGACTGTCCGGCAGACCCGTTCTGTTACCAGGGACCGAGATTCTCTACAGCGAGATGTCGATCACTTGTCCCTACAGTTATCCAGCATGGAGGTTGCTACAGGTAGTTTGCAGCGAGACCTTGCCGATGCTAGAGCTTCGGCCAGTTCCACCAGCACAGTGGCTGGTTTGGAGGATTCGTTACAACATGCGACTCAGTGACATGAGGCTCAGTTAGAGAAGATCAGCAGTCTCTTACGCGAGGTGGCAGACCTTGACTAGTTAGTTGATGAGTCTTATGATTGTATCAGTGATCTTGACGATGATAGAGATCGGCTGCAGGAGGATTTTGACACTCTGACTAGATCATATCACAAATCACTTGTTGAGATCCGGAGGTCGCACCTCAGACTGCGCGTGGCTCGTCGGCGTTTGGCTAGAGAGAGGGGATTTCACTTCCACGATGTAGAGGGCTTACGGTCTAGTTTTGCCTCCGTGGAGTATCTGTTCCTGGGCAGTTATCCAGATATGGCTCAGCTGCACACATTGATACGGATACTCCGCTGCTTGTTAGAGGTTGATAGATCGGGCGCTGTGACTGGTACCACATTGACTACCCGATACAGAGAGATGTGCCAGGCTTTGCTGGGCTTGCTAAATGCATTCTCACAAGAAGACCTGCGATGATCAGTATATTTGCATTCTATATTTCTTTTTCAGTTATGCAATGTCATTGTACTTCTTTTTTGATGTATGAGAATATTTCTACCATCTACAATCTTTATTAAATAAGTAAATATATTCTCGAACACGTATGATTCTCTGAAAAGGGAGATTGATACTCAATTTAAGTTAATCAACTCGAATAATTTTGTGAATAAGGCCCGATCGATAAATCGAAGGCGGAAACCTAAGTTCATCCTTTCTTTGAAAAGTGCTTTTGTAATTTTTAACACGTGAAGTGACAGACTGCTTAGGAAAAATCGAACTGGGTCTTCAAAGAAACTGTTTCTTCGGAAGGCCGATTGTTATACAGACGTCTGTTCTGACTTCAACTGTAGCCCGGATGTGTTCTTTCGGCTTAGCTGGTTTTGGAGAATGATCTCGTGTGTGTGTGTTTGGCTTTTTCTTTATCCATTTTTGCCGTAATCCCCCTTTCGGGTGGTGATTACGCTGGATGGCTTTTATTTTTGTCTGATTTTGCTACGGTTTCCTCTCGGGTCTTAACCGTACTGGATTGATCCATTTTTGCTGTAGCCCCCTCTCGGGTTTTAACTACACTGGATTTATCCCATTTATTTTTCCAAGGTCCCCTCTCGAGTTTTAACCATGCTGGGCTTTTCCATTTTTGCCATAGTTTTCCTTCTTAGGTTTTAACTATGCTGGATTTTTTTGATAATGATCAAAACTTTAGATTTTGCCAAGACACAGACTTCTTGACTAAGTTCCGATGCTTTTGAACGGATATGAGAACTTCCATTTAGGAGGAGAGGCTGAAGAATTCAGAAAGAGAAATAGGAGAGATCTTTTGTAGAATCCCCCTTTTTTTATTTGCGTAAAGGGGTAGCGATCTTCTTTTTTTATCATCGAATTTATCGTGATGATGCTGAGTATATAATTTTTTGCATCGCTCTTTTTCAAATAAGAGGAAAAAGGGAAAATTCTAATTGAAGCCTTGAAAGAAGGAGTGAAAATGCTACTTCACTCAAATTGCATCAGATCTTTAGTAAGAAGGTGATGTCTTTATGAAATTTAAAATTTGATCAGAAATTTGTAAAGATGATACATATTAGGCATGGTAGAGCTTGAGTATATCTGTATTGAGGGAAAGGGGGAACTTGAGACTATCCGTTCCTTCGAGGATGGCAGTTCTGCCTGATAGTACTTTGGCCACTATAAAGGGCCTTTGATAGTTGGGAGAGAATTTCCCTGTTTGCTTCTTCTTGAATGGAGAGAATCTGCTTCGAAACCGAGTTTATACATTGAAAGACTCGTGGTCGTTGAAGTTTTCGTGGTTCTCCGTTGATAGAATTGTACATGATAGACTGCTACTAGTCTCTTTTCGTCTAGGGGGGCCAACTGATCATGTCGGGCCCCGACCTGTTCTGTATCTTCAGTTGTGGACTCCATCATGACATGGAGCGACGGGATTTGAACTTCGAAAGTGAGGATGGCCTTGTATCCATGAACTAGGGAACATAGTAGTGTTCCGGTAGAAGTCTTTATGGGTGTTTTGGTAACCGTTCTGAAGGTTACAGGTGAAACAGGTTTAGGATTTGGGCTCGGAGCCTTCATGTGGTTTTGTCTATTTCTGATCGGATCCTGATCCGATTTGTCTTGGCGTTTGAACAGTTGACGTGTTAAATTTGTTCGATTATTTTTCGTTCAAAAGGATGAACATTTGGTTTTGAAAAGTTCGCTTAGTTTTGTTATTTGTTGACTTATCAGAGAAGACAAAAGTGCAGAATATATGAAACTTTTTCTTGACATTCAGATATAGCAAGGTAGAAGAATATATATCATACAAATATAAAATTTATTGACATTTCATAAAAGAAAATGAAACATAATAAACAAGAGTGCGTAGATTAACGCGGTTTACCGTTATACGCAGTTTTGGTGGATCGGGAATGCCGTCCAGTTGTATAATTGTTCCCCTGGTTGAGTGGGGCGAATGGTATGGTGTAGAATGGATTTCGGAGATGGAGGACCAATTACAGCGACTTGTAGATCGTTGAACATTTGTGCCATCCCCTCATCATCGCTGTCGATTTCCTGGGGCAGGTCCCCGGTAGATGAACCTTCAGACAGGTTATGATCATTTGATGCAGGAGATTGTTTCTCATCTCTCTCGCTTATAGGACTCATAGGCCCGGTGGAGACGAATATGTCTCTAAGATAAGGTAGACCTCTGTTTAGGTTCTTCCCCTGTCTACGGGCGATTCGGTCTTTTTGGGTTCGTCGGGGGCAACGGTAGCCCAGTCCGACTTTGCTGAGTTGTGATGTCTCTTTTATTGGTTCGGTCTGACCATCAAGTCTGCGACCTAATCCTTTGCCACATTGAAATCCATATGAATGGAGATATTTCATGACGAAGGTAGTATTGTTGGAGAATCTATGGGGAATTTGCGTCCCATAGATTACCGAAGCACATTCGAACGTCTGAAAGCTAGACGGCTCGTTGGCCTCGATCATTAGAATGGCCGGATCTTTATAGATAGCAAAGTCAGGCTCTGCGAATATCGTGATAAGCTGGCCGTCTCTGATGAACTTAATTTTCTGGTGAAGGCTGGACAGGATGCCTGAAGTCATGTGAATCCATGGCCTACCTAGTAGGAAGTTGTATGCCGATGGGATCTCCAAGATTTGAAATCTGATGGAGAAGATGACGGGACCAATCTCTATAGGTAGCTCGATGTCCCCCATAGTTTCTCGACGTGAACCGTCGAAGGCTCTTACCGTCATGGTATTGTTGGAGAGAGTACCGCAGTTAACCCCCAATCTCTGTAAGGTTGCCCAAGGGCAGACATTTAATGCAGAACCGTTGTCTATGAGTACCCGGGCGACGATCATTCCTCGGGTCCTGACGGCGATGTGGAGGGCCTTAGTGTGCCCTTTTCCTTCCATGGGGATTTCGTCTTCTGTAAAAGTGATCACCCCCGGGCTCATGATCGAGCCGACCAAGTCTTGTACGACGTTTGGGGGCATGTCCTTAGGAACTTGGGCCTTCTTTAGCACTGTTAGTAGTGCTTCCCTGTAAGGCTCTGACGTAAGGAGTAAGGCTAGTATATTGATGTGTGCGGGGGTTTTCCTCAGTTGTTCAATGACATCGAACTCGTTGATTTTGAGGGTTCTGACGAACTCCCACATCTCTTCTTCGGTTATTTCTTCTAGCTTCTTTTCGTTTGGTTTTCTATCGGGCTCGGCCGAGGCATAGATCCTTCCTGACCGAGTAATTCTGCCAATCTGATTGACCTGCTTTTTGTTTAGGCCCTCCCTGGAGCTTTCTTGGAAGTAATCGTATGGGACCTGATTAGGGTTAAAGCTCGGCACCGTGGGTGGCCGGGGTAGTATAACCTTAGGCAAGGTCGGTAGACAGATGGGCGCTCTGGCCTGATTAGCACTCTGAGGCAGATCATCTCAGGGCTTCTAGAGTCCTCAGATTTGCTTGTTCATGTTTTTCTCGCTGTCGTATGCTATCATACTCTGAGATGACGGGTATGGATACTGATGGAATTGACGATAATATTGACTGAGCAGTGATGGCACCTGTATGACAACACTACGCTCAAATCAGTATACAAGAAAATATCTTTGAAAATATTGGAGATGTCACGGACTTCCTTTGAGATTTAAAATTCAAGATGTGCCTCGGACATGGAGTCTGGAGGAAGGTCTTAAATTATAGATCTTTGGAGAGATAATGTTGAGTCCGTAATCTATTTTTGACCAATATTTCTAAAGACGCTGACGGTTTATGGCATCAAGCAGATATATGCGTAAAACAGGACCGTTAGGGATGATTGGAGACGTATGGACTTTCTTTTAAATTTAAAATTCGGGACATGCCTCGGACATGGAGTCTGGAGGATGATCTCGGATTCGTAAATTTGTGAGGAGATTTTTGAAAAATGACAAGTCCATAGCCTTATCTCTACCAATATCCCTAAGGACGCTAAAATGTATTTTTTTTGGAAATTTTGGATATTTAACAGGCATGTATATAAGGATTCCCCTCGGAATGTATATGATTGCCCTAAAACAGTAAATAGGATTTTGGCTTGACTCTGTAACTGGCTTACTATATGCACCATGTGGATATGTTTGGCTGATAAGGTTTAATGGCTCCCAAATCTTCTGACCTCCGGCCCCGTTAGGGAAACCATCGTAGAGTCAGTGATTTAGTTGGAGTGCCTCATTTCCACGGCGTACTTTTTAGGGTCACGCGGCTTACTGTTGGGCCCCCGAAAGGTTGATAGGGACTCGTCCATCTTGGGCGGTAATGATTTCCACCCAAAACAGGAAATGATGCAAATGATGCATGAAAAACGTACTTGTGCAATTTAAGATTTTTTTTTAAATGAAGGAAAATCCTTTTTGCAGTTTATCAGTAAGCAAAAGATAAGCAGATAAATAGTTTCAGCACAACAATTTTTAATAGCGCAGAACCTGTGTATTTTAGCAATGCGCCCTGTAATTTCCCTGAAAAGAAACAAAGACGATACAATCAGTAATAATAAGCCAAGAATTGATTGATTTATAAATTCCGGAAAAGATTTATTTTTGAAAAGGGTTTTGCAAGCCGAAATCCTCGAAATCCCCAGCGGAGTCGCCAGCTGTCGCGCCGGGAAATTTTTCTGTCCTTCCCTCATCTCCTCTCTTCGGGAGGAGTCATTTTTTGGGACGGGAGAATCTGCGCTATTGGATTTTATTTTAAAAGGGGGTTTGTTTGAAAAATGGGTAACAGTCTGAGTGTGTCGGTTTAGAATTTTCGGAGTCACCACTCGACATTTTATTCTTGGTGTGCCAAGTCACCGCTGTTTTGCTTAAAATGAATATTTAAAAGATGTCATTTTATTTGAATAAAATGTCTTTTTGTTTGGAAAGGTATCTGCAAACCAGAAATTCGAAGTTCGGGGATTAAATTACGAATGGGGAAGGTGTTAGGCACCCACTCGCCCTTTCGGTACTTTCATTTTCAAAAGTAAATCTTTTTAGGATCCAAAATCAATTATTTTCTAGGCTAGAGAAAAGAATAATTATTACTGATATGAATGAAATGATTTGAAATTTAAATAGAAAATGGGTAATAGTTATTGACGGGTAGATTTCGGCCCGATTAGAATTATTTTTGGGCCAGATGGAATTTCGGCGAAAAATAGTTTTCTATAGTCGGATGGAACTTCGACTGCGTTTGGGAAAACAATTTTGTTTTGTTAATATTGTTTTATTTACAACAGTCGGGCAGAACTCCGACTGTGTTTAAGGAATAAATCTGAGCCGGACGGAACTTCGGCTGAAAAAGGTTTTCTACAGTCGGACAGAATTCCGACTGCGTTTTGAAAAAGTAATTTAGAATTCTACGGTCGGACAGGACTTCGACCGGTTTTGAGAATCAAACTTGAGCCGGACGGAACTTCGGCTAAAAAATGGTTTTCTACAATCAGACAGGATTCCGACTGCGTTTGAAAAGTAATTTTATATTTTACGGTCGGATAGAGCTTCGACCGGTTTTGAAATATTTTTATTTGTTTTCTTTGTTTATTTATTTTGTTTGGGAAGTTCCAAATAATATTAAATGATCCGGCATGACCCGGGTCATAAAGCATTCTTTTAATCCGAGTCTGATAGCTACTGCAAGCTTTCACTTCAGAGTACGGATTTGAGGAACTTGGTTTTGGTTTTTAAAAGTGTTTTTGACATTATTCAGTCGGACAGAGCTTCGACTGTGAAAAACGGTTTTTCTATTTTTGGGTCGGACAGAGCTTCGACCGCAAAAAGAAAATTTATAAAAGTGTTTGCTTTTTTATGGAAATTCCATAGGATGTCAAACGCTCCGGACGGATCCGAGTTGTAAGACATTCTTTTAATCCGAGTCTGATAACTACTGCAAGCTTTCACTTCAGAGTACGGATAAAGGAATTGGTTTTTCATTTAAAAGTATTTTGCGTATTTTTCAGTCGGACAGAGCTTCGACTGCATTTTGAAAAATGGGGAGGGGAATTATTTCCTTAAGTGTGAAAAATCCCCCAGAATATCGAGTGCTCCGGACGAGGCCGAGTCACAAGGAATTCTTTAAATCCGAGTCTAGTAGCTACTGCAAGATTTCACTCTAGAGTACGAATTCCGGAATTTAATTTTATTTGAAAGTATTTTGGGAGAAGCAAAAGTTAATCGCTGAAGAGAGGTAGAATGTATATGCTGTATTATGTATCTATGGACAAGGATATAAGATATCATATATATAAACCGAGCTGAATATAATCCGAACTAGATGGCAAGTACATATATAACAGTTAATATATCATATATATAAACCGAGCTGGATATATTCCGAGCTAGACGGCAAGTATTTTAAGGCGAATACGTCTTTATGTTCTTCTCATTTGCGATAGCGGAGCCGGCATAGCCAAGCATGTGCCGAATTCTAACGAGGAGAAAGACATAAAATAACGAATTCTTTAACAGATATGGGTTTGAAAGTGGTAAAGACAAGTATTTAACAAATAAAAGCAAATTGTATTGTTATATCTGTACAATTCCGGGAGACAACTTCTGTAGATAGCTTCTTTAAAATATAGTAAGGCATAGTGTCGGACGCGGCCGATCGACTAATACCGAACTATAGATTAGAAGACTATCAAGAGTCTCCGAAAAATAATAGAAGCAAAACGATATTTACCGTGTAAAATATACAAGGATTCAGATACTTCGCAAAGATGTGCTTGAAAAACGAATTAGGGTAAGGACCCGGAGGTTTTTGATTTGTGGGTTGTCGGATTTTTGGGAGTACTTGGAAGTTTCAAGTGTAGAAGTAGTTTGTGTGGGATCTCTTTTGTTGAGGGCTGGCCCCCTATTTATATTCAAGTAATGTCGCAACTATAGTTGCGACATTACGGCTCCTCGGCCCAATGGGCGGCCACGTGGCCCATGAGCTGACTGAGATATTTAGGAAGCTTCCTAAGTCGGATTTGACATTATCCACTTAGAAAAATTAAATAATAAATAAATAAAAAATAAATAAATATCCTAAAAATTGGAAAAGTATCCCGGAGTTCTGAATCTTGGTCCGAAGCTTCTCTTTGCGCTTGGCCGGCCCCTTGACGAACTTGAACTTTGACAATTTAAATTTGATATTCGTGATCGTAGAGTTTGATCAGGAATATAGCAAATGTCCTGGGCTTGAACCGGACGTTTCCCGGGAAATCCCTGAAATTTGGCTCAGTTGCTTAAAACAAAGAGAGAAGCGCGTGTTGCACCTTCTGGACTGCTCAGCTTCTAAAAAATCTGCTCCACTAGGAATGCCAAATTTGGAAGATAACATCCGTGCAAAATTCGTTCACTGATTTCCGAGACTGTTGGTCAGCTGCACGGAGAACCGAACGGATTATCGTTTACCCTCAACTGAATCCCGGATCTGGATCGGACGGATTCAGTTTGTACACTGTCCTCTCTGTAATAAGAACGTCTTCGACTTTCCATTCAGAAATGAAAATTCGGATGCTTGTCGGGGATTCTGCTCGTTCCCGAGAATTCTTGACAGTCGGAGGCCGACGTCGTGAATAAAGTGAGAAGCGGTAGGTGCACCTTTTAGACTGCTCAGCTACTGGAAAATCTGCTCCACTGGGAATGCCAGATTTGGAAGATAAGATCCGTGCAAAATTCGTTCACTGATTTCCGATACTGTTGGTCACCTGCGGGGAAAACCGAACGGATTGACGTTCATCCGTAATTAAATCCCGGATCTGGATCGGACGGATTTAAATTTTGTACCTGCTTCTCGATAACTGATTTACTGTCAATATTCCGTCTGACAACAGAATTCTGACTGTGCATGCCAA
>NMUG010007391.1:0-12096 GCA_002855965.1 Monotropa hypopitys
TTATTAAAAAAACAACACGATTTTTTTATATTTGGTTGTAAAAAAATTTCACAGATAGCTTTTTTTAAAAGTATTATTTTTTGTTAAATTAACTTATGTTAAATACTAATGATATAAGTATTTTTTTATAAATTTCATTTTAATTTTGTTCGGAGCAATAGTATGCATTGTTTAATTCAATCATATTAACAAATATAATTAAACAACAATATGAGAGCAAATAATTACAACATATATATTCAAACACAATAACGAATTCATTAATTATATTATTCTTTAATTACATCAAAACCATAATAGAAACACTTGACTTCTTTAATTACATCCTTTTTTACTTACAATAAATCCCACTTTAAACTAAAAAAGTTAATTAAAACTGCTGGGCGGTAAGCTTTTCTGGTGGTAGATTCCGGTAGTGAGCGGTGGAGATGTGGATGTGCTAGACTGCAAAAGAGAGAAATGTTAGGCTATCGGCGGATGTCGTCGGTGGACCCTCCGATGGTAAAGTTAACAAGAGAGTGCTAGAGTGAGAAAAGCAAATAGACAGAGTTTGGGCTAGTGAGAGAAGGTGTACCTCTGCATTGAATGATCTTCCCTATTTATAGAACATCGGAGAGTGAGAGACACGCATTTCGGCACGGGCGTGATGCTGTGCTGCGTTATGGGGCAGTACGCCCGTCCCACCTGTGCGTCTGAGCGTGTGGCCGACCGGTCGGCCCCGACAGTGTTAGGCGGTGGTGCCTGACAGCATTGGGCGGCAGAAAAGCTGACGAAGCATGCCTGACATGCAGCGGGAATTACGGAAAAACTGATTCTGTGTCAGGCGTGTGTCTGCCATGTGCGCAAAATCCAGGATACTGTCTCTGAGGGAAACTTTGCTGTAAACAAGGCGTTTGTCCTATCTGGATGAAGAGATCCTCTTCGGCGTAGCTGGCTGTAGACCGGGCCATCCTGGGCAATGAGGCTTCTGCACAGAAGTGGCCTCAAGGGAGCCTCTCTCGTCGGTATTTGCTATGTTCGGTCGCATGACCTTGCTTTCATGTTGCTTCGGCTAGACACCTCCTATGTGCTTTGCATCTCCGGGCCAGAGAGAGTCCAAGGGAGGCCCTGACGCCGGCTAAGCTCTCCTCGGTCGTTTGTTAGCTGGCCTGTGATGTGGTCCTCTTGGAGGAGGTCACGGCTCCCGCCTCTTGAGGGCATTTCTGCCAAGGTAGGGGACACACTGGAGGAGCGCCCTGGCATGGCGATGACTCTACTCCAGGCCTTCACGCTACCGAAGGAGGTGGAGCGTCTTCCCTCCGGCCCCCGGACCTGCTTCCGGAGGATGATGTACTATGGCGCAATGGTGAGTACAACTGTTTTTAATTTGTTGATTCTTTATCCTTCGG
Source organism: Monotropa hypopitys (assembly GCA_002855965.1). NCBI lineage: Eukaryota > Viridiplantae > Streptophyta > Magnoliopsida > Ericales > Ericaceae > Monotropa > Monotropa hypopitys. The sequence continues at coordinate 1,389 of NMUG010007391.1, forward strand.
TATTTGCATTCATAACTTGGCTTCTTGCAGATGATGCACGCTGGTGTCGGCGTGGATCAGCGCATCGGCCAGCTACAGGCTAACCGAAAGCTGCAGACAAATCGGCCGAAGAGAGCCGAAAGAAGCTTGCTGAGGCTCAGGGGTCTTTGGCCGAGCTAGAGGAGAAGAATAAGGGCCTTTTGGCGACGGTCGAGATTAATGTGGCGGTGCTGAACGCTAAGAATGCTCGACTGGAGGACCTCGAGGACGAGAATCTCTCGTTAAAGGCAGAGATGGAGGACCTACAGAACAAGGCAGCTGCGAGGCCGAGGAAGAGTATGGCAAGGGGTTTGAGGAGGCCGTGGCCCAATGCCGTGATCAGGTGGGGAAGCTGAAGGAGAAGCTTTTCCAGAAGGGCTGGGTATGTGCCAAAATTGCTTACGGTGCCGAGGACAGTGCTGCCGGCATAGGGGAGATTCCCCTTATGAAGACGGTGAAGGGTGGAACTTGGCTTCGTGATGCTCCGGTAGCCCCTCCTGCTGTCGACACTGAGATGGCGAATCTTCCTACTGGAACCGAGGCGCCCGGGACTGGTACTGCCGACCTTGCCCAGCCGACTGCTTGATCATTCCTGCGCTCCTTCTTTTTGTTGTATTTTGTTTTTGTTTGGGTCGAGCCGGCTTGTGGCCGATCCCCTTTTTTTCAATCAATGAAATTCTGAACTGTTTGTCTCAATCTTTTTTGTCTGTCCGGCATTTATTTAGTGTTCGTGTATTCCCTTTTTCCCCCAGCCGAGGCAAAGGTTTTGATCAGTCAAGGCTTTGCCCTCGGCTCGGTGGTACATTTTGTTTGCTGGTTGCTTTGGCAGTCTGCCGTAGCAATACTTGTACATTTTTCAGATAAATGCTAACTTCTCAAGAGGTTCTTTGGTATATAGCGCCGAAGAGCTGCATGTGCGTTTTAAAGATGAACGACAACTGAAAGCTACTTCAGCGATATAGCGCCGAAGAGCCGCATGTGTGTTTTAATGATGAACGTCAACTGAGAGCTGCTTCGGCGATGTAGCTCCGAAGAGCTACATGCGCGCTTTATAGATGAACGACAACTTGAGAGCTGCTTCGGCGATGTAGCGCCGAAGAGCTGCATGCGCGTTTTAAAGATGAACGACAACTGAGAGTTGCTTCGGCGATGTAGTGTCGAAGAGCTACATGCGCGCTTTATATATGAACGGCAACTTGAGAGCTGCTTCGGCGACGTAGCGCCAAAGAGCTGCATGTGCGCTTTATAGATGAATGGCAACTTGAGGCTGCTTCGGCGATGTAGCGCCGAAGGAAGGGATTTAGAACAAGCATTGAGTTGAGAATCAAACTTTCATTGACTAAGGGCCCTGAGCCAGATTACAAAGTTAATGATAGTACAGTCTTAGATTGGTAGCGTTCCACGGCCTTGGTATTGGGGTGCCGTCCAGATCTTCAAACCGATAAGCCCTGGTCCCTGCATAACCGGTTACTCTATACGGCCCTTCCCAGTTCGGACCGAGCTTGCCGTCTGAGCTCTTTTTCTTGTTGCCCACAACTTTCCTTAGGACGAGATCATCAATTTTAAAGGCCCTAGGCTGGACTGTCCGTGCAAAGTTCCTAGCCACTCCTTGCTGGTAGGCGGCTAGTCTGATCCTAACCGAGTCTCTTCTTTCTTCGGTCAGGTCCAGGTCCTCAATTGCTGCGTTGTTTGTCGGTTCATCGAATCCTTCAGTTCTGATAGTTGGCAGCCCGACCTCTAGTGGAATGATTGCTTCCATGCCGAAGGCTAATGAGAACGGGGTTTGCCTTGTAGAGCGCCGAGGGGTTGTTCGGTAAGCCCAAAGAACTTTGGGAAGCTCTTCGGCCCACTTCCCCTTTGCTGCATGAAGTCTTATTTTGATGCCGTTGCCGATGGTTTTATTTGACGCTTCGGCCTGACCGTTACCTTGTGGGTAGTGGGGTGGAGTTGTAGAACTTGATCTTGTGCTCGGTGCAGAACTTGGTGAAGAGGTTCCCCACAAACTGAGTGCCATTGTCCGAGATGAAGGCGTAGGGGATGCCGAAGCGGGAGACGATGTTCTTCCAAGCAAACCTTTTCACGTCCTTATCTTCAATGGTGACCAACGGCTCGACTTCTACCCACTTGGAGAAGTAATCCGTTGTTGTGATGAAAAATTTGAAACCGCCTGGTATCGTAGGGAGCTTGCCGACGATGTCCAAGCCCCATTGAGCGAAAGGCCATAGACTGGTTAAAGGTGTAAGCTCCTCGGCAGGTTGTCTGAGATAAAGGCGTAGGGGATGCCGAAGCGAGAGATAATGTTCTTTCACGTGAACCTTTTCACGTCCTTATCTTCTATGTAGGCTTCCATCGTATTGCCGAGCTGAGAACTGAACATTTTTTGTGATCATCCTCTGATAGGTTGCTTAGGCATTCTTCAGGCCGAAGGGCATTACTCGGTAGCAGAACAGGCCTCTGGGAGTGATGAATGCTGTCTTCTCTTGGTCTGGGCTGAACATGGCTATCTGATGGTACCCTCGGTACGCATCCATGAAGCTCATCCTGGGATGTACGGTCGTTGAGTCGACCAACTGATCAATCCTCGGTACTGGAAAGCTGTCTTTGGGGCAAGCTTCATTGAGGTTAGTGTAGTCAACACAAACTCTCCACTTGCCAGTCTTCTTTTTGACCACCATCGTGTTGGCTAACCAGGTGGGATAGTGTACTTCTCGGATCGCCTGCGCTTCGGTCAGACGGTCCACTTCCTCAATAATTGCGTCAGCATGAGCAGCTGCCAATTATCGAGCCTTCTGAACAACAGACTAGCACTCCGATCGAACGTTGAGATGATGGCTAATAAACTTTGGATCCACTCCTGGCATCTCATAGGGCGTCCAGGAAAATATTTCAACATTTCTCTTGAGGCAACTGATTGTGGCCGCCTTGTATGCCTCGGTCATCTGAGAGTCGATGAGAAAGAAGCATTCCGGATCTTCGACGCTTAGAGGGACGGTCTCAAGGTCCTCAATGGATTTTGCCAAGGCACTTAAACCGACGTCCTCCAGCACTGGCTGATCTGGAACCTCCACCCAGTGGACTTGCTCAGGGGTAACCTTCCCTTTGACAACAGTGATATAGCACTGCTTCGCCGAGGCTTGGTCTCCCCTAAGCTCCTCCATGCCTATTGTGCCAACGAACTTAATAACCTGGTGGTATGTGGAGGCGACGCCCTTGATGCTATGGACCCAGGTTCGGCGTAAGATAGCATTATAGGGAGACGGGACATCGAATACCACAAATTCCAACTCGGTGGTGACCGTGTCGATGGTCACTGGTATGGTGATTTTGCCGAGCGGCCAGATTGACGCCGCGTTAAACCCTACCAGTGACACATCGGTCGGTTGAAGGTCTTCTGCTTTATACCCTATTTTCTTGAACAGGGAGTAGTACATGACATCTGCTGAGTTGCTGAGGTCGATGAAAACACTACTGACCTGGTAGTCGGCAACTTGTAGGGTGACGACTAGCGCGTCGTCTTGGGGGTGTTGGACCCTTTCAGAATATCTGGAAGAAAAAATGATGGAATACCTGGAGTCCGGCTTTGGCTTCTTTGGCATAGGCTGGACGACAAGGATTTCCTTTGCCTCGATCTGCTGGAGCTCAGACCGAAGATGCTCTTCTCGTCGGTGATCCACCGTCCCGTGGATCACGTTGATGATGCACAGGGGTGGCTTGGGATCTTCCTTCGGCACGGCATTCGCCGTCTTCGCTATATCAACAAACTCCCCAAGATGGCCGACAGTGACCAACTCTTCTAGAAAATCCTTGTAAGCCCGGCAGTTGGTGGTGAGGTGGCATTTCTCCCTATGATAGGAGCATCTGAATTTGTCATTGCCACCTCTCTGAGCTCCCAACCTCTTCTCTGGCCACCTAAAGTACGACTCCTTTTCGATTTTGCGAAGGAGCATGAAGGTTGGCTGCTTGAAGACAGTGGTGTGAACCATATATTCGTACGGCTTGTAGGTCCGCGGTTCCCCCGACTGGACAGTGTTGGTCTCCTTTCTCCGGACCGAATTGTTGTTATTGGTAGAGCCGTGGCCGGAGCGTTATTCGAACTTGCTCCTCTCCTCCTTGGCCTCTTCCAATTTTGTGTGAAGCTCAATCCGGGCCATGAGCTCATTCATCGTTGCTGGAGGGAACAACATCAAATCCTCGAATTCTCGACTGGAGTGGTCCAGACCGAGTTTGAAAGATGTCACCGCGATTTTTTGATCGCACTCTTCAATCTCATTGTAGAGGTCCCAATACCGGGCTGCGTATTGGCGCAGAGATTCTGACCTCGCTCGCCGAAGGCCAATGAGGGAATCAACCTCTTTCTTGACTCTGGTGCTGGTGATGAACCGAGCCAGGAAGGCCGTTGAGAGGTCTCTCCATGAGGAGATGGACCCTGCTGGTAGTCAGTCAAACTAGAGCAATCCAACATCGCCGAAGCTAGATGGGAACAGTTTGTACATCAGGGCATCCTCCCCTGAATAGAGGGATATCATCTGCCGAAAATGCACAATATGGGTGTACGAATCTATTTTGAAATCGTATTTGTTGAACTTGGGGGGATGAGAGTCCTGCCGAAGACCTTGCAGCTTCAATTTCAGGAGAGAACGGGGTGCATGGGACTTTGTCTTGTCAGCACGGCTCATAGGTTCGAGCTGGCAGGACTTCCCTCCTTTGACTAACCTCTTGCTCTGAGTGGTGGCTGCCTCCCTGGCAACTGTGCCTCCGGTATCTGGGCGGTGACCTTTCTCTAGCTGGGTGAGGCCCGTGAGCCGCTGGGACAGCATTTGGGCCGAGGCGGTCAAAAACTGGTGGCCTGTTGTTTGAGGCTGAATGCTCGTCTCTGGGCCAAGGAGGCGAGACCCAACACCTGACGCGGCGGTCCTCATTAGCCCTCACCCGGACAGGGACTTTTCTTCTCTTCTCCCCAGCCTATTCAGGACCGAAGGCCTTTCCTGATCTGACCTGCTCCTGCTCTAAGAAGGCTCCTGGTAATCTCGGTCGTCTTCGGCACGGCTGGGTGCCGGTGCTTCCTTCCTCTTCTCGGTGGCCTTTCGCAAGAGAGTCATCTCGTGCATAAGAGCATCTATCTGCTGGTCCCTCCGGCCCAAATCTCCCTCCAACTTGCGAATGTACTGTCTCGTGGTGAGCTTGGCCGGGGGGTGGACACTCGCTGGAGTGGATGCTCGCGTCAGTACGGGTGCGCTCAGGAGTACGAAGAGAAGAGTCCCCTGCTCTGACCACCTCTTTTCCCTTCTTCCTTCTAGCATCAGACTGGTTGTCCTTGGAGTTTTGGTCTTTGGAAGTCATCTTCAAGCTCACAATAGAAATCTGAGTGTTTGAGAAAGGTTCCCCAGCGGAGTCACCAATTGTTGGGGGGTAAGCCTTTCTGGTGGTGGATTCCGGTAGTGAGCGGTGGAGATGTGGCTGTGCTAGGCTGCAAAAGAGAGAAACGTTAGGCTACCGGCAGATGTCGTCGGTGGACCCTCCGATGGTAAAGTTAGCAAGAGAGTGCTAGAGTGAGAAAAGCAAATAGACAGAGCTTGGGCTAGTGAGAGAAGGTGTACCTCTGCATTGAATGCTCCTCCTTATTTATAGAACATCGGAGAGTGAGAGACACGCGCTTCAGCGCGGGCGTGAGGCTGTGCTGTGTCATGGGGCAGTACGCCTGTCCCACCTGTGCGTCTGAGCGTGTGGCCGACCGGTCGGCCCCGACAGTGTCAAGCGGCGCTGCCTGACAGCATTGGGCGGCAGAAAAGTTGACGAAGCGTGCCTGACATGCAGCGGGAATTACAGAAAAGTTGATTATGTGTCATACATGTGTATGCCATGTGCGCAAAACCCGGGATGCTGTCTCCAAGGGAATCTTCGGCATAGCTGACTGTAGACCGGGCTGTCCTGGGCAATGAGGCTTCTGCACAGAAGTGGCCCCAAGGGAGCCTCTCTCGTCGGCCTTTACTCTGTTCGGTCGCATGACCTTGCTTTCATGTTACTTCGGCTAGGCACCTCCTCTGGGCTTTGAGTCTCCGAGCCGGAGAGAGCCCCAGGGAGGCCCTGACGTCGGCTAAACTCTCCTCGGCCGTTTGTTAGCTCACCTGTGATGTGGTCCTCCTGAAGGAGGTCGCAGCTACGGCCTCTTGAGAGTTCGGCCCCCAACAAAAACATATAGACATTTAATTAATTTAAATAATATTACAATAATGAATAGAAGTAAACAATAATTACATTATTTTTAAATAATTACATCATTCTTTAGTTCTAAAAATCATAATTTAAACTAAAATAGATAATTAAAAAGAAAATAATGAATAGAAATAAAAATTAAATTAAAAATGAGATTCGCAATTTCACATAACATTAAAATAGATGAAAACGAGGCTCAGATTCACAATTTCTCATAAAAATGAGACTCAATGGCTGCAAAATAGGAGCCTCGCAGACTCACTAATTCATCCCTCCATGGGCAACAAAAATGTGATCATCATAGCCGTGGGTTTGAGCATTCGTTTCTAGGTTTGTTACCGTCGTGGCTCAGACATGTATTTTCTCATAACAGGATCCTAACGCAATCATCATAGCCTCATACAATAAGTTTTATGGGTATAAGCATTCATTTTTGAGTTTGTTAGTGTCGTAGCTCGGATTGTGGTTGCAATAATAGGAGCCTCACAGACTCACTATGTACCCTGCCAAACAAAGAAATTCGGGGCAAATCCAGAGAAGGGTCAAACAAAGAAATTTGAGAACTTGAGAAACGGGCCAAATTCCGAAATGGGTCTATCCACAAATGGGGAAATTTAGAAATGACAAACCAAGTAGAAATGACAAACCCAGTTTTATTTACCAACAAACGAATGACAAACCCAGTAAAACGAACTCAGCAAACCCAGTTTATCAAACCCAAAAACGAATGTAAAAACCCCAGTTTTATACTCAGCAAACCTAGTTTATCAAACCCAAAAACGAATGGCAAACCTTGTTGGAGGAAAATCCGGGATATAATTGTTTGACCGACTGATTGGAAGGCAGCAGATTGGAATTTTCCGAACTGAGGATCCTTGATTATAGCATAAGAATATTGTATATTTTCTTTTCTAATTTAGCTTCTGTGTATATAATAAGCTGTGTATCATCTTTGTAATTATTCAAGAAATAAATCAATATTTTTTCTCTTCTATATTTTATCCTCCTAAACTCGGCATGGTATCAGAGCATATTTTATCTTCCATATTTCTTGTTTTTTTTTCAATAATCAAAACTGGACACAGTCTTTGATTTCGCAGAAGCCTTTCATCTCCTCTATCAACCTATAATGTCAGATGATGATTCTTTTTCTCAACCCAAACCCAAAGAGGGACTTGATCCATCAAGCCGCTACTATTTCCATCACTCAGACAATTCCGCAACCAAACTTTGCTCACAACTATTGAATGGTGGAAACTGGGCAACATGGAGTAGATCCGTGGAAATTGCCCTTTCCGTCAAAAACAAATTAGGATTTGTTACTGGAAAATTCAAGAAACCTTCCAAGGCTATCAATCCAGACGAGTTTGACCTATGGGAAAGAGCCAACCATATGTTGATTTCGTGGTTTTCTCATTCAGTCACCCAAGACCTTGTCTCTAGTGTTCTCTTTGCCCCTACGGCCTAACATGTTTGGGAAGATTTTCAAGCCCGTTTCGCACAAGGTAACTTACCTCGAATTTTTCAAATCAAACAATCCATTGCTTCATATGAACAGGGAACAATGTCAGTTGCAAACTACTACACAAAGTTGCGTGGATTTTGGGATGAGTTAGACTTTTACCGCCCACCATCCACGTGCAATTGTTGTCAATGTGGTGAAGTAAGTAAGAGGAATGAGCATCACAATAAGGATCATCTCATGCAATTCCTCATGGGTCTCAATGACACTTATAATCAAATTCGAGGCCAAATATTACTCCTCAAGCCAGTTCCTAATATTCGGGAAGTTTACAACATTGTGACCCAGGAAGAGAAATAGCGAGAAATAGGGAACAAGTCACTCACTTAAAATTTTTCTGTTGCAGCGGCTGCGCGATTTTCCAAAGGCCCGAATCCGAACAACAAGTTGTTTGGTAACTCACTTTTTCCTCCAACAAATTTCAATCGTGAAGGCTTATTTTGCAGATATTGCAAAAAGGGTAACCATACAATCGAAAACTGCTACCAATTGAACGGGTTTCCTCCTGGGCACCCACGACATGACCCCCAATTTCAAACCCAGGTATAACTGCCCGGGACACCAAAGTCAACAACATAGTACCCGAACCCACCTTCCTGCCACACATAATGCATCTCCCAATGATGCATATCTCTCGGGGCTTTCCACTGAGCAATGTCAACAGTTGAATACAGTCATGGGGAATGCACCACATTTATCCAAGGGTAAAAATCATGTTTATGTAAATGTCACAGGTTTGTGCAATCACCCCTCTACTAATCATGTTTCCTCGAATTATTGGATCTTGGATAGTAGTGCCATGGACCATATTACCTCTGATTCTTCTTTCTTCGTTGATTCTCAACCACCTCTTTCACCTCTTGTAAATTTACCCACTGGTTCATCCGTACCCATAAACTCTACTGGTTCACTCCTTTTCAATAAAGACATAGTTTTAAAAGATGTTCTCCATGTGCCTTCCTTTCGATTAAATCTTTTGTCTGCCAGTAAGATTACCAAATCCTTAAACTGTTGTGTGATTTTGTTTTCATATTTCTGTGTTTTGCAGGACTTGGCTACGGGGAAGATGATTGGCTGGGGTAAGCAAAGTGGCAGCCTCTATTACATGACATCAGACCGCCCCTCACCAACTGCTTGCCATACTACCAAACCTGATGCTACCTGGCATTATCATCTTGGTCATCCATCACCTATCTGTTTGCGTCTTATTTCTAGGACCGCTTCTTTTGTTCATGCTCCTTTTGACAATTTCTGTGATGTTTGTCCTTTGGCCAAACAAACTAGAATGCCTTTTCCATCGAGTTTTATTTATTCTATCGTACCTTTTCAATTAATACATTGTGATATTTGGGGTCCTCATAGACATCAAACACATTCTGGTGATCGTTATTTTTTAACTATTGTGGATGACTTTACTCGTTGTACATGGGTGTTTCTTATGTCCCATAAATCTGATGCTTCTCCACTAATCAAATCATTTTTCGCCTTTGTTTCTACTCAATTTAACTTACAAATTAAATTTTTCCGGAGCGACAATGGTAGTGAATTTCTTTCTCTACGATCATTTTTATAGATAAATGTGTTGAATTCCAGAGCTCTTGTGTTTCTACTCCACAACAAAATGGAGTCGTCGAGCGTAAGCATGGTCATATATTGCAAGTTGCCCATGCTCTCCTTATTCAATCTAATATGCCCATTCGTTTTTGGGGTGAATGTGTGACCACAGCTGTATATTTAATTAATCAATTGCCTACTAAACTTCTTTCTTACATTACACCTTTTGAGTGCTTGTATGGCCATCCACCCACTTATGAGCACCTTCGTGTTTTTGGAAGTTTATGTTATGCCACTATTGTCAAACATGTTTCTAAATTTGCTCCTCGAGCCCGGTGTTGCGTTTTTTGGGTTACCCTACCAGACAAAAGGGTTGCAAACTGTTGGATTTAGATTCCAATGAATTTTTTGTTAGTCGGGATGTCCGTTTTCATGAACATATATTTCCTTTCCAACGGCCTTCATCTCCTGATATTCTCCCCGTTCCCATCCCTACACCCGATCTAAACTATACCCCATCTATACCCATTCCCCTTGACCCATTTGCACAAGATATACCGCAAACAAGAGAACCATTAACCGATCAGTCAACCGACCCCTCAATGGATCAGTCCATTGCTCCCTCAACCAATCCCTCACTACCTTCCACTACTACCTCCACCTCACTCATTGCTACTCATCACTCAAAACGACATCGCACCAAACCTGTGTGGCATGCCAACTACCAAATGAACTTTGCTCACATTGTCGCCCCACCATCATCAACTCCATCGTCATGTCCTACCCAAGGTACAAGGCACCCTCTCTCTAATTCACTGTCTTATTCCCGTATTTCTCCTGCCCATTACTCTTTTCTTGTTTCTATTTCTGGTCTCCGTGAACCCACTAACTATTATCAGGCTGTTTCTGGATCCAAAATGGAGGGATGCTATGCAAGCTGAATTTGACGCTCTTGCTCGCAACAATACTTGGTCGCTTGTTCCCCTACCTGTCGGTCACAAAACCATTGGCTGCAAATGGGTTTACAAGATCAAATACCACTCAGACGGTTCCATTGAACGTTACAAAGCTCGTCTCGTTGCTAAGGGTTATACTCAAACTAAAGGGGTTGATTATTTTGAGACTTTCTCTCCTACAGCCAAACTCACCACTATACGGTGTCTCTTAGCGGCGGCTGCTTCCCGCAACTAGATCATTCATCAAATGGATGTACATAATTCCTTCCTGCAAGGCGATCTTGATGAGATTATCTATATGGACATTCCCCTTGGTCTTCACTGACAGGGGGAGAATATGGTACGTCGGCTCAATAAATCATTATATGGTTTAAAATAAGCTTCTCGTAATTGGTTTGCCCAATTCTCTTGTGCTATTCAAAGAGCAGGTTTCACTCAATCGAAG
>NMUG010007392.1:0-12096 GCA_002855965.1 Monotropa hypopitys
AATAGAAAGCTTTAGGTGAAATATGTAATAAAAGAGGAAAAGATGGAATAGTGTTCTGTGGTGTCAATCGATCATGAGATGTGGCAATGGTTCTCAATACAAACTTGTATCTATTTCAATTCGTGGAAAATTGTGGTAAAGGTTATCATCAATCGTTGAGGTGTCGAGCTTTGAAATTGTTCAAGTGTAAGGTGTCGTGAGAATTGAAGTTATGTTGTCAAAATGTAAAGAACTAATCAGTTGATAAATATATGTGTATATCATATAATGAATATCATAAATGAACTTCGTAAACATAGCTCTAAACGTGAATTGAGTGAGAGATTGATGGTTTGTGTGTGAGAAAGAGAGGAATTGAGCGAGGAAGAGAGTGAGAGAGAGAATTGGGTTTGCTGAGATTGTGTTGCAGAAGGTTATCCAAGGGAAGAAGACAATGAACGGTAGAGGGAGTTTGAGAAAACCCAAATTCGCGGCAAAGGTTCTGATTTTTGTTTCGTCCAAATAAGGTGAGATTTCTCAGATATAAATATACATTATTGTTGTAAATCATCTATAGAGCATGTGGTTACAATTTGGTAGAAAACGAATAAGATTTGGTAGTTGAATTAGATAAAAATCAGATTGAAGAAACCCAAAGAAGTTACAGAGAGAAACTCTAAGTTCTGTGGTTTTCCTCTAATACCAGTATCCTGGAATGCTATGATACCGGTATCCCAGAATTTCATGATACCGGTATCCCAGAACTGCAGTATCCCAGATTGCTATGATACTGGTATCCCAGACTGCGATATCCCAAGATTTAGCCAGAAACCGGTATCTCGGGTATCCTTCATGATACCGGTATCTTGGGTTTTCATGATACCGGTATACTATCTATCTTTCATGATACTGGTATTCCGGGTTTTTATGATACCGGTATCCCGTGATTCGACTGAAATGGTAATTTAAGGAAAATCATAAATTAAATGATTTTAATGCTATAAACTTAGTAATTATTTAAGAGGAAATTATTAGAGGATAAATCCATAAAATCAAGTATGAAAATTAATAAAGGCTTGTCAAGAGTTAATAGGAAAAAGAAGTTAGAAGATTTTAAGAAAAGTATGTATAGTGTGTTATCCAAATTATTATTTAGCATATTTGGGTTTTGTTAGGTGTTAGATAGTCATCGTCTACGATTCATCGGGAAGACAAGCAAGTGATTTAGAGTTGTTCTTCAATAGGTGAATACTTAATAGACTTGTATAATTTAGAGTAGTTAATACTCTTATTATTATAAATGTGTGTTTAAAAGTATTTGGAGAAAAATGAAGAAAATCTTATGGATCACATGTATTTGAAAGGTAAAGGGTTAAAAGGAAAGTTTTGTGATATAAAATGGTGTTTTGGAATATAAATGAGAGTTTGATAAAAAGACTAAAGAAATGGTTTTTGACGATTATATAATGGACTAATATTTCAAGATAAGAAATGTCAAAGTTGTAAAGAGATTTTATTAAAGAAGAGAAACAAGGAAATAATTTCAAATGAAAGAAAGGAAGGAAATGTTTTAAAGATTCGGATCATGTTATTATAGCCTTGTAGCCTAGCCCCGAGGCAAATGTAGGGGTGTTATGCCTAGCCCCAAGGCAAATGTAGGGGTGTTGTGCCTAGCTCTAAGGCAAATGTAGGGGTGATGTATAGAGCCCTACCGCTAAGACGATATTACGAGCGGCCCTTGGTTCATTACCTGTGTATCTATCGGGAATGTTTTTCGAGGTTACAGATTTTTCTTAACATTGGTTAATGGAATTGAATGACCCTTGGCTATTATGGTTTTGAGATGTGTTATGGATTTGAGAGGGATTTTATCATATTAGATCATTGAGGTGGATATTATGAGTTTTCTGAGATTATTGGGAACTGTGATTTAAAAATAGGAAATGGAGACTTGGTGTGTGTTTAAGGAAATTGTTTGGAAAATGGGATTTTAAAAGAGAATTAAAAAAAGTTTAAAAAGAGTATTTGCATGAAGTAAAAAGGGAATTTCTTTAATGAGATGAGTTTTTGAAAGAAAAGACATGTGTTGTAAAATAGTGATCTTGAGCTATTTTTACTCCTCTTTGAAATTACACAGAAGCTTACGGCCAATACCTAGAGAGGGGTGAATAGGTTGGCCAATTATAAATTACTTGCATAATATAATGGATTTACTTTTTCAATTAATTATTACACAAAAAATGTATTTCGATTTCTTGAAATTAAACCAATGAACGATTATGTGTAGTTAATAAAATGATTCTCTTTTAATATAACAAGCTCAACTTCTTATTAGTTTAAGCACATGCAAATTGTGATGATTATATTTAAAATCATAAAAACATAATTATGCTTAAGACAAAAAGTAAAGACAAGGGTAGTAGGGTAAAGAGACAATCAGTACCACAACACCAGATATATAGTGGAAACCACTTAGGCATCAATCGATCCCTAAGTATAAAACCACTTGATCTAATCTATATTTTCACTAAAAATAACAAAGATGTAAAAATACAAGAGTTATCAAGCTTTATACCTCAAAATCCAACTAGCTCCTGCTATCCTAAAGCTCCCCGAGCCCCTTCTGCTATCCTCTAGAACACCACAGTGCAGCACACTGATCTTTGACTCCGGCCAAATGTAGATAGGTCAACAAACACCGAGCGTGTGCTACACGAATGAGCAAAGATAATCAAAACACTAAACTCAAAGATGATCTAGTAGAAGATAAAATTAAGACTTGAGAGTATAGAGAAAAGCACAACTAGTGTGACAATACTCCAAGTACTTAATTACAAGAGTGAATCAAGATAGAAACCCAATAAAAATCCAAAAGAAAACTTTAAGATGATTCACTACACAAGAGTGGACAAGGGATAGAAATCAAATCAAGAGGACTAATAAGAACCTCAAGACAATCCACTACATACACTAGAGAAGACAAGTTTTCTAGTAGAATGAATATATACTAAAGAGTACAAGAAAAAACACTACAAGAGTGATAATACTCCTAGTACAAATAGAAGAGTGAATCAAGGCAAGAAGTCCAATGAACAATTCCAAAGGAAAAGTTCAAGGTGATTCACTACAAGGACAAATTGATTTATAAGGCACAAGTACCCATAGAGATATTAGATAGAATACTCTAAATCAACCAAAGACAATCTCAAGAGCAGAACTAGGGCAAAGCAAATTTTATGCTAGAATAAAACTCTAATAAGAGATTGTACAAAATATCCACCAAGTAAAAAGACCAAGGGCAAAGCACTAGGCTTGATACAACCCTAGGTGAGATATATCACACAATCTCTCAAAAACCACAAGGGCAAGGGCAAAAGAACAAGGGGGGTGAATAGGTTGGCCAATTAAAAATTACTTGCACAATATAATGGATTTACTTTTTTAATTGATTATTACACAAAATAATATATTTCAATTTCTTGAAATTAAACCAATGAATGATTATGTGTAGTTAATAAAATAATTCTCTTTTAATATAACAAGCTCAACTTCTTATTAGTTTAAGCACATGCAAATTGTGATGATTATATTTAAAATGATAAAAACACAATTTTGCTAAAGACAAGAAGTAAAGACAAGAGTAGTAGGGTAAAGAGACAATCAGCACTTAGGCATCAATCGATCCCTAAGTATAAAACCACTTGACCTAATCTACGGTTTTACTAGAAATAACAAAGGTTTAATAATACAAGAATTACCAAGCTTTATACTACAAAATCCACCTAGCTCCTGCTATCCTAAAGCTCCCCGAGCCCCTTCTGCTATCCTCTAGAACACCACAGTGCAGCGCACTAATCTACGACTCGTGATCAACTCCGGAGTGCTCCGAGCAAATGTAGATAGGTCAACAAACACCGAGCGTGTGCGACACGAACAAACAAAGATAATAAAAATACTAAAGTCAAAGATGATCTAGTAGAAGATAGAATTAAGACTTGAGAGTATAGAGAAAAGCACAACTAGTGTGACAATACTCCAAGTACTTAATTACAAGAGTGAATCAAGGTAGAAACCCAATAAAGAATCCAAAAGAAAACTTTAAGATGATTCACTACACAAGAGTGGACAAAGGATAGAAATCAAATCAAGAGGACTAATAAGAACCTCAAGACAATCCACTACATACACTAGAGAAGACAAGTTTTCTAGTAGAATGAATATATACTAAGGAGTACAAGAAAAAACACTACAAGAGTGACAATACTCCTAGTACAAATAGAAGAGTGAATCAAGGCAAGAAGCCCAATGAACAATTCTAAAGGAAAAGTTCAAGGTGATTCACTACAAGGACAAATTGATTTATAAGGCACAAGTACCCAAAGAGATATTCGATAGAATACTCTAAATCAACCAAAGACAATCTCAAGAGAAGAACTAGGGCAAAGCAAATTTTATGCTAGAACAAAACCCTAATAAAAGATTGTACAAAAATATCCACCAAGTAAAAAGACCAAGGGCAAAGCACTAGGCTTGATACAACCCTAGGTGAGATATATCACACAAACTCTCAAAAATCTCAAGTGCAAGGGTAAAATCACAAGTGTAACGACCCGTATTTCATAAATGATTTTCGGAATTTAATTCGCCTTCTAAATTAAATTAGGAATCTTGATTTATTTTTATCTCAAAATCTTATCGCGATTTTGAGGTGGTTGACTCTAGAATATGGTAGAGAATTCGATTATGAATCCAACGCGACTTGAATCGCCTCAATCAAAGGCCGGGTGAAGAAGATAGCATTTTTTTAAAGTTTTTGGAAATTTTAAGGTGTCGACCGGTACCCCATAATTCGGTCGACCGGTCGCGCAGAGTCAGTGGGCAGTTGCATCAGCCCGCGACCGGTACACCGACACGCTGCCAACTGGTTGTGCTAAGTTAGTAGGGCCATTTATATAGGCCCGACCAGTTGAGGCTTTTCTGCCGACCGGTCGCAAAGGTAAAATTTTCTACTGAATGTTTTTAATGAAGGGCATTTTGGGTGTTTTGCTTAGGGGTTGTATATATACAACCCTTGCATGATTTTTGGGTCTCCTTCCTCATTTTGTAAACCCTAAGGAGACTCTCACTCTCTGTCTACCTCCATTCCATATCTCTCTCACTTCTCTTAAGTTTTCCAAGGCCATCCAAGGCTCCGGTGAAGAAACGCCAAGAAGAAACGTCGCTCCTTGCGTTGAGAGCTATCTGGTAAGCTACAAAGCATGTCCATCCGTCAAGGTCCAAATTCTAGGATTTTTGGAAAGCTACTTTGAGGTAGGATATGTCTATATTCTAGCATGTTTTGATTGTGTTCTCTCCCTCTCCCCTTGTGAGAGTATTCGATTCCATAAATTTCATGCTTAGATTTGTAATTGGAAAATTAGTCTAGGGTTTTGGTTTGAATCATGAAATTGTTTGAGGGCTTATGTATCTCATGGGTGTAATTGCATTCCCTTGGGCTCAATTTAATATATTGAGCATTGTGTGTGAAAACCCTAAATTTGGGGCAAATCCTAAACTTTCATAAATTAGGGCTTTGGGTCAATTGGTTGTCACATGGTTGAATTGAGTGAGTCTTCATGCAATTGGACATAATTCGGGTAGAATTGATGTATAGCACATGTTGGTTATATGTGAAAAGTCATTGCATGTTGGGTTAATTATTGTATCATTGAGTCATGCATGGAAACTAATTGGAATCAATGACCTTGGTATGGAATTTACTAGCTTTGGCTAGGAGCGATAATATGATTGACTCAACGAACTTGACATGGTGACTTACGCAAATGATACAATTGACTAGCGTTGGCTAGGTGACCTAATGATATGGATTTGATCTCTATGGTAAATGGGAATGGACTTATGATGGGGTTCCCGGGATGGTCGCGCCATCCACGACATTGTGCACAATGGGGGTATCTTGGCCCTCCCAGTGATTATTTGGGGAACGACGGAAAGGATGGTTAGTGGGTTTGGCTGCCTACTAGACTAATCCTACCCTATCACTCGTTATATGACACAATGATAAGTGGAGATAGGATAGCATGGAATGGATTTATGATGGGATTCCATGGCGTATCCACGATTATGAAACATAAAGGTTGAACAAATTTGAATGACTTGGGGTGGACTTATGATGGGATCCCAAGGCTTATTCATGGTATGAAATCAAAGAAAAAATGATGAACTTATATGCTTGTATCATGGAAAGAAAATCTTAACTCGTATGCATGTTGTATGGGCACTTAGTTTAGTGGTCCTTGTTGGTACAATTAGCATATGGTTGTTTGGTTGGATCATATGGTAGTAGTTGGATAATAGCCTTTGTCATGTCTTGTGCATATGCATGTGTTGCATGCTCTACATTCACACACTAGTCCACACCGGTCTTGAGCATGCTAGGCGATAGATATTTCCTACTTTGCCATGATATGCCCTTATTTTTCTCTTCGCTTGTTTTGAGTGTGGCCAGGTGGGTCACATGTCCAGAGATTGTCCAGGGAGATCTGGTGATCGCAGCGAGGCAGGTTTGGTGCAGCAGCCTCGGAGTGGGAATCATCACCCTCATCAGTTAGGACCAGCAGCTTCAGTTCAGGCTTCTCGTGCTGGTGGGGTTGTGACGCCTGCAAGACTAGTACAGCAGTTCCAATAGAGGGGTGGTTACCACCAGGGCCCGATGACTCATGACAGGGCCTATACCATCCCAAAAACTTCTATGCCCTCCACTTCTCAGCAACAGCCGGAGACTTCTGTTGTACGAGGTATGTTCCTTATCTATAATTCATGGGCTAGCATTCTTTTCGATTCAGGTGCATCGCATTCTTTCATTGCTGCATCATTCATCCATGTAATAAAGTTGGACGTGGATGTTCTGGATCCACCCTTGCTTGTGGATACTCCTGTAGGAGGTCGTGTCTGGTTGGACCGGGTTTGCAGAGATTGTGAGTTGATGCTAGAGGACCACCGTTTTATTTTCGATTTCATCGTTTTGGGTATGTCGGGATTCGGCCTCATTTTGGGAATGGATTGGTTGTCTACCTTTCATGTCAACATTAATTGCCACCGACGCCGAGTGCGGGTCTTCTCTCCTGAGGGAGTTTATTTCTATGTTTATGGCGATAGAAAAAAGTCAGTCGATTCTTGTTTGTATGATCCCAGAGAGCGGGATTCCATCAATTGTTTGCTTGCCAGTCTCAGCTTAGATGATGATCCTTCATGCCATGGTGAGTTGCCTTTGGTTGTTTGTGAGTTTCTGGATGTCTTCCGAGAGGAGTTGCCAGGTTTGTCGCCTAAGCGAGAGGTGGAGTTTTCTATCGATTTATTGCCTGGTACATCACCTATTTCGGTACCACCTTATTGTTTTGCGCCAGTCGAGTTGCGAGAGTTAAAGTCCTAGTTGCAGGAACTCTATGAGTTGGGCTTTATTCGCCCTAGTTCTTCACTGTGGGGTGCTCTGGCATTGTTCGCTAAAAAGAAAGATGGGTCCTTGCGGTTGTGTATTGACTATCGGAAGTTGAACCGTGTTATCGTGAAGAATAAATATCTGATGCTGAGGATTGACGATTTATTTGACTAGCTTCATGGTTCCACTTGTTTCTCAAAGATTGATTTGTGGTCTGGCTACTATCAGTTACTTGTTCGGGTGAAAGATATTCCAAAGACAGTGTTCCGTACTCGTTATGGCCACTACGAGTTTGTTGTCATGCCTTTCGGCTTGACTAATGCTCCAGTGACATTCATGGATCTCATGAACCGTATTTTCCATATTCATCTCGATCATTTCATGGTGGTGTTTGTTGATGATCTTCTTGTTTACTCTGCATCAGAGGAGTAGCACCATGTTCATCTTCGAGTTGTGTTAGAGTTGCTACGAAAGCATCATTTGTATGTGAGTTTTGGCTTCCGGAGGTAAAGTTCCTTGGTCATGTTGTATCGCATGGAGGTGTGTCAGTTGATCCTAGTAAGGTTGATGTTGTTTCCTTGTGGCTGTGTTCGCAAAGTGTGTTCAACATTCGTAGTTTTCTTGGACTTGCGGGTTACTATAGACGCTTCGTTTTAGATTTCTCACGGTTAGCCGCGCCTATGACTCGTTTGACCCGAAAGGGTGTTCCATTTGCTTAGGATGACTCGTGTGAGATGGCTTTTGAGGATATGAAGAGGCGATTGACTTCGGAACCATTTCTTATTGTACTTGAGAGGGGAGTTGGCTACTCCATATATTGCGATGCTTCTTACGATGGTTTGGGATGCGTCTTGATGCAAGAAGGGAAGGTCGTTGCTTACGGTTCGAGGCCGCGGAAGACACATGAGATAAATTATCCGACACATGATCTAGAGCTTGCAGCTATCGTTTTGCATTGAAGATGTAGAGGAATTATCTGTATGGCGAAAAATTTGAAGTGTTCTCGGATCGCAAGAGCTTGAAGTATCTATTCACGCAGAAGGAGTTGAACTTGCAACAGAGACGATGGATGGAGCACTTGGAGGATTATGACTTCGAGCTACATTATCATCCGGGTAAGGCTAACGTTGTTGCCGACACGTTGAGCCAAAAATCATGTCATCTTGCTAGTCTAGCCATGTATGGTTGGAGGTCCATGGAGGACTTGGGTCCATTCGTGTTGCATGCCAAAGAGGTTGGAGAGCAAGCCACGTTGTGCAACTTATCTATTCATTCAGAGCTATCACGTTGGGTTATTGAGGCAAAGGCCGATGATTCAGAGGCTTCGGAGTTTTGAGCAAAGTTTCTTAGCGGAGATGTGCGTCGGGGATGGATGATTCATGCCGATACCAGTTTGCGTTTTTGTGGCTGGTTGATTGTTCCCTCGACTTGCTGTGGGGGCATTGTACATAAGTTTCATCACTCGCCATTAGCCATTCATCCGGAAGGCATGAAGATGTATCATGATCTCAGGCATCAGTTTTGGTGGCCAGGAATGACGAGGGATGTAGTCGTGTTCGTCTCCAAATGCCTTACTTACCAGCAAGTGAAGGCCGAGCACCAGCACCCAGTCAGTTTGCTTCAGCCGTTGCCTATTGCCGAGTGGAAATGGGAGCACGTGACGATGGATTTTGCTTCAAGTTTTCCTAGATCACCGGGTGGTCAGGACGCTATTTGGATCATTGTTGACCATTTGACGAAGACTGTGTATTTTCTGTCGATTCAGGTTGCTCAGTCTATCGATTCTTTGAACCGGTTGTACATTCGGGAGATCATTCGACTTTACGGAGTTCCATCTTCTATCGTATCCGACAGAGATCCCCGATTCATTTCATGCTTTTGGTGCAGTTTGCAGGCTTCTCTTGGTTCGAAGCTCATGTTCAGTCCTGCTTTTCATCCTCAGACCAATGGTCAGTCAGAGCGCACGATTCAGATTTTGGAGGATATGTTGCGAGCTTGCGTGTTGGACTTTCATGGGAGTTGGGTAGACCACTTGTCGTTGATCGAGTTTGCTTATAACAATAGTTTTCATTTGAGTATTGGTATGGCACCTTTTGAGGCTTTGTACTGTAGGCCATGTCGTTCCCTCGTTTGTTGGTTAGACATTGGTGAGTCCGCCATTGTTGGGCCAGAGATGATGCAACAAATTACCGAGCAGATAAAGATGATACGCCAGAGATTGCTTACCGCGCAGAGCCATTACAAAAGTTATGCCGATATACGTCGTACTCCTTTATCGTTCGAGGTTGGTAACCATGTGTCTCTTAAAGTTTCTCCCCGTCGTGGCATTTCATGTTTAGGGAATAAGGGAAAGTTGACGCCGCATTTCATTTTACCGTTTGATATCATTGAAAAGATTGGTGAAGTCGCATACCGACTTGCTTTGCCGTCTAACATTTTAAATGTTCATGACATTTTTCATATTTCTATATTGCGTAAGTATGAGCCAGATCTATCACACATCATTGATTGGTCGAATGTAGAGTTGGAGGCCGATGTGTCTTACGAAGAAAAGCCTATACGCATTATTGATTCACAGGAATAAGTGCTACGTGGGAAGACAATTCCTTTGTTGAAGGTTTTGTGGAGCAACCATGGTACGGAAGAGGCGACATGGGAGCGAGAAGATGAGATTCGTAGCAAGTATCTGGATTTATTATGATTTGTGTTTGTTCGAGTCGAGTTTGTATTATCGTTTTGTACCCTTACTTTAGAAAATTTCGAGGATGGAATCCTTTTAAGGTGGTTGAGATGTAACGACCCGTATTTCATAAATGATTTTTGGAATTTAATTCACCTTCTAAATTAAATTAGGAATCTTGATTTATTTTTATCTCAAAATCTTATTGCGATTTTGAGGTGTTTGACCCTAGAATATGATAGAGAATTCGATTACGAATCCAACGTGACTTGAATCGCCTCAATCGGAGGCCGGGTGAAGAAGATCACATTTTTTTAAAGTTTTTGGAAATTTTAAGGTGTCGACCGGTACCCCATAATTCGGTCGACCGGTCGTGCAGAGTCAGTGGGCAGTTGCATCAGCCCGCGACCGGTACACCGACACGCTGCCAACCGGTCGCGCTAAGTCAGTAGGGCTATTTATATAGGCCTGACCGGTCGAGGCTTTTCTGCCGACCGGTCGCGAAGGTAAAATTTCCTGCTGAATGTTTTTAATGAAGAGCATTTTGGGTGTTTTTCCTAGGGGTTGTATATATACAACCCTTGCACGATTTTTGGGTCTCCTTCCTCATTTTGTAAACCCTAAGGAGCCTCTCACTCTCTCTACCTCCATTCCATATCTCTCTCACTTCTCTCAAGTTTTCCAAGGCCATCCAAGGCTCCGGTGAAGAAACACCAAGAAGAAACGTCGCTCCTTACGTTGAGAGCTATCCGGTGAGCTACAAAGTATGTCCATCCGTCAAGGTCTGAATTCTAGGATTTGTGGAAAGCTACTTTGAGGTAGGATATGTCTATTTTCTAGCATGTTTTTTATTGTGTTCTCTCCCTCTCCCCGTGTGAAAGTATTCGATTCCATAAATTTTATGCCTAGATTTGTAATTGGAAAATTAGTCTAGGGTTTGGGTTCGGATCATAAAATTGTTTGAGGGTTTATGTATCTTATGGGTGTAATTGCATTCCCTTGGGCTCAATTTAATATATTGAGCATTGTGTGTGAAAACCCCAAATTTGGGGCAGACCCTAACTTTCATAAATTAGGGCTTTGGGTCAATTGGTTGTCACATGCTTGAATTGAGTGAGTCTTCATGCAATTGGACATAATTCGGGTAGAATTGATGTATAGCACACATTGGTTATATGTTGAAAGTCATGGGATTGCATGTTGGGTTATTTATTGTATCATTGAGTCGTGTATGGAAACTAATTGGAATCAATGACCTTGGTATGGAATTTACTAGCTTTGGATAGGAGCGAAACATGATTGACTCAACGAACTTGACACGGTGACTTACACGAATGATACAATTGACTAGCGTTGGCTAGGTGACGTAACGATAGGGATTTGATCTATATGGTAAATGGGAACGGACTTATGATGGGGTTCCCGGGATGGTCGAGTCATCCACGACATTGTGTACAATAGGGGTATTTTGGCCCTCCCAACGATTACTTGGGGAATGACAAAAAGGATGGTTAGTGGGTTTGGCCGCCTACTAGACTAATCCTACCCTATCACTCGTTACATGACATAACAATAAGTGGAGATAGGATATCATGGAATGGACTTATGATGGGATTCCATGACGTATCCACGATTATGAAACATAAAGGTTGAACAAATTTGAATGACTTGGGGTGGACTTATGAGGGGATCCCAAGGGTTATTCATGGTATGAAATCAAAGAGAAAATGATGAACTTATATGCTTGTATCATGGAAAAAAAATGGTAACTCATATGCATATTGTATGGGCACTTAGTTTAGTGGCCCTTTGTCACGCCCCAGATTTTTAAACCATTGTTTTTTTTTAAACAATTTAAATAAAAGCAGGGGGAAACATCACTTGTAGTATCTACACATTCCATTCTGTTCTCATTAAATTTACAGATACAAATGATACAATATGATTCGAAAAGCGGAAGCTAAAACAAATGCCAAACGGCTACAACTGTACTAAACAG
>NMUG010007393.1:0-12095 GCA_002855965.1 Monotropa hypopitys
AAACTAGAGTAACCTAGCCTCACCGAGGCTGGATGGAAAAAGCTTGCACATCAAGGCATCCTCCCCAGAGTAGAGGGACGTCATCTGCCTGAAGTGCATGATATGAGTATACGAATCCATTTTGGGATCGTATTTGTTGAACTTGAGGGCTGAGAAACCTGCCGGAGGCCTTGCAGTTTCAATTTCAGGAGAGAATGGAGTGCAGTGGATTCTATCCTGTCGGCACGGCTCATAGGTCCGAGACGGCAGAACTTCTTTTCTCTTTCTCTGGGTGACCTCCTGCTTAGAATGGGGTACCTGGCTTTCTCCTTGACTGTTGTGCCTTTGGTCTCGGAGGGGTGACAGCTCCCGTACAGGACGGGGTCTCCGGGCTACTGGAACTGCGTTTGGACCGAGGCGGTCAAATACAGGTGGCCGACGGCTGGCGGCTGAACGTTCTTCCCTGTACTGGGGAGGCGAGATCCGATGCCTAACACGACGGTCCTCGTTGATCCTATTCCGGGCAGGGACTTCTTCCACCTTTTCACCTAATCTGTGCAAAGCAGAGGGCCTAGTTTGCTCAGATCTGCTCCTGCTCTGGAAAGGCTCCCGATAATCTCGATTATCTTCGGCATGACTGGGCGCCGGTGCCTCTTTTCTCTTCTCGGTGGCCTTGCGCAAGAGAGTCACCTCGTGCATGAGAGCGTCAATCTACTGGTCCCTTCGGCCCAAATCTCCCTCCAACTTGCGGATGTACTGCCTCGTGGTGAGCTTGGCCGGGGGGCTTGGACAGTAGCTGGTGTGGATGCTCGCGTCATCAGCGCGAGTGCGTTCAGGCGTCCTCAGAGCAGAGTTCCATGTTCTGGCCACCTCCTTTTCCTTGTTCCTTCTGGCATCGGACTGGTTGTCCCTTGAGTTTCGGTCCTTGGAAGTCATCTTCAAGCTCACAACAGAATCTTGGATGTTTGAGAAAGGCTTCCCCAGCGGAGTCGTCAATTGTTTGGGGGGTAAGCCTTTCCGGTGGTGGATTCTGGTAGTGAGCGGTGGAAAAGCGGTGTTGCTAGGCTGCAAAAGAGACAAATGTTAGGCTACCGGCGGATGTCGCCGGTGGACCCTCCGATGGTAAAGTCAGCAAGAGTTCTAGAGTGAGAAAGCAAATGGACAGAGCTTTGGCTAGTGAGAGAAGGTGTACCTCTGCATTGAATGCTCCTCCCTATTTATAGAACATCGGAGAGTGAGGGATACGCGCTTCGGTGTGAGCGTGACACTATGCTGTGTCATGGGGCAGTACGCCTGTCCCACCTGTGCGTCTAAGTGTGTGGCCGACCGGTCGGCCCCGACAATGTCAGGCGGCGGCGCCTGACAGCATTGGGCAGCAGAAAAGCTGACGAAGCGTGCCTGACATTCTGCGGGAATCACGGAAAAGCTTATTCTGTGTCAGATGTGTTTCTGCCATGTGCGCAAAACCCAGGATGCTTTCTCCAAGAGAATCTTCGCTGTGAACAAGGCATTTGTCTTATCTGGACGAAGTGGGCTTCTTCGGCGTTGCTGGTTGTAGGCCAGGCCGTCCTGGGCTATGAGACTTCTGCATAGAATTGACCCCAAGGGAGCCTATATCGTCGGCCTTTGCTATTCTCGGTCGCACGACCGTGATTTCATGTTGCTTTGTCTAGCCACCTCCTCTGGGCTTTGAGTCTCCGGGCCAGAGAGAGCTCCGGGGAGGCCATGTCGCCAGCTAAGCTCTGCTCGGCTGTCTGTTGGCTGGCCTGTGTTGTGGTCCTCCTGGAGGAGGTCGCGTCTCCGGCCTCTTGAGAGTTCGGCCCCCAACAATTACCAACACTCTGCCCTCCATTAAACTGCATATTCTAATTCCCAACTCTATCTTGTTGTGGATAGCTTGTAACACCCTGAAAATTTAAACCATTTTTTTTTGAAAGATAAGGCATAGAGCAACATTTAATAAAAGTCTACCAATCACCATCCATCCAAACCATTAAAGAGTTCCACTAGTCCATCACACACACACATGAGTTTAAAATCAAGCACAAGCGGGTGTTTACGTTACAACATTTCCAAAATAGTAAAATGAAATATGATAAGTAAAATTACCCAAGGCTTGACAATGCTCCATGCCATCAATGCTTGAACCTCATCAAGCTAAGTAGTCGGTTCCTTCCCTATAAAAATAGAGGGTTAGGCGAACGCCTAGTAGGAAAACTTAAACAAACGATTTATATGATTGCAATGTAATTGAGAAAGTGATGTGATATGCATGCATAGAAGTAGGCTCAATATGAAGTGTGACAACCGAAGGAAAAAGGACAATTATCATCATTTCTATTCCAAGACTTTCCATATAATTCCAATGTATTCCAAAGTGTGATTTCATTATTTCAATATGTGTTCCATTACAAGATTCCAACTAATCCAATGTTGTTCCAATATTATTCAAGTGTACCAAGATCACCACAAAGGTAACCACATGAGTTCCAAGGCTAGTTCTGCATCGGGGCTCGTCAAACCCTTATCGTGTAGTTCCTGTTTTCCCTGGATCACCGGGAAGGTCCAGTCAAACCTCCATTATGCAATGTTGTGTGCCACTCTACATTAGTGACCCAAGATAAGCAACCCGAATCCATAGCCACTCAAGTGTATCCAAACCTCCTATAGAGTATCAAGGCCAATCCACATATTCATATTCCACGTTTAAGTGTTCCAAGGCCAATTATCACATTTTTCCACATTCCACGTTTAAGTGTTCCACGGCCACATGTCAGATTTTCATTTAAAATATAGGGTCCCGCATGTCAATTTGATAAGCATGATGTGAATTTCACAAATTTAGAGTCAATTTCCATTTTCCCAAAATTTGACAAATTAGGATTTTTAACAATTTTGGGGCTTTCAATACCAAGCGACAATTTCATAAAATTGAACCCATAGGGACCTCAAATACTCAACAATCACTACTCCTACCAAGGGGAATCGACAATCCAATATCAAACGTAAGTCTAGACAAACATCGCATATATTTTCTCAAATTGTTTTAGGGAAAACTACAAGACAACACAAATGAATATATAAGCTTAAGAATCCCTACCTTGGGATGAATTTACTTACACCCTTGATGAAGGTTCAACACACCACTGCGAATAGAGACCACCAATGCGAAGCCTACGCGGAGATCTATGACGTTAATGCTTCACAAATCTTCCAAAAACCTCTTTAGGAACTTCAAAATCAAGAGATAAGATTGAGGTTGAGAGAGGTAGGGTTTTAGGGAGGTAGAGAGAGAAATAATTTGTAGAGAATGACCCTAAACCGACCACAAGCTTGCTTATATAGGGCCCCAATCCAAAATTACAAATCTACCCTTAATGAGCCTCAGGACAGACTCTGCACCAGTGCACCAAAAGTCTGCATCGGTGCAGACCCCAAACATTTTCGCGAAAAAGGCAGCCTGCACCGGTGCACCTGGGACCTGCACCGGTGCATCGAGAGAAAAATTTGATTCGAGGGTTTTAGAATCGGTAGTGCACCGATGCACCTATGACCTGCACCGATGCAGCATAAGGCTGCACTGATGCACTTGTAGCTTGCCTCCAGTAGAGCTTTGGTGCATTGGTCTTGCACCGATGCAAGACCAAAAACTAACCCTGCACCGATGCAGCATAGGGCTGCATCGATGCAACACTCCTCCAAAATAAAAAATTGTTGCTTTGATGGTTTTTGGCCATCACAACAAGCCCGAACTCGATCCCAATGAATCTGAAAAGTTCCAATGGGACTTCTAAGCGATGCATTAACATTTGATACGATGAAACGAATGTTTTGGGTCCTCAAGAACGTAATATGAGATAGAATTCTAATGAATTATATGTCTACACGCAAACAAATCGAATTAACATTTGCGGAGTGTTACAAACTCCCCAACTTACAAAATTTCATCCTCGAAATTTACTAAAATGAAATGCAAGAAGGGGAAGGAATAAAACAGTTACCTCAATCAAATAGAGTCGGATACTTCTCTAACATTTCGTCGCGTCTTTCCCACGTAGCTTCTTCTAAACCATGGTTCCTCCAAAGGACTTTCACCAACACAATCATTTTGCCCCGCAACACCTTGTCTTGCGTGTCTAAAATATGAATCGGTTGCTCTTCATAAGAAATGTCGGCCTCTAATGCCAATATCGACCAATCCAAAACGTGCGAAGGATCCGGTTCATACTTCCGAAGCATGGAAATATGAAATACGTAATGAATGTTCGAAAGAGTATGTGGCAATGCGAGACAATATGCCACTTCCCCAACCGTTTCCACAATATCGAACGGCCCAATGAAACGCGACGCTAGTTTTCCCTTCTTTCCAAAACGAGATGTCCCTCGGCGAGGCGACACTTTCAAGAATACATGATCACCTACCTCGAACGATAAAGGACGACGATGATTGTCGGTATAACTTTTATACCAGCTTTGCGCTGCTAGCAATCTCTGGCGGATCTTCTTGACTTGTTCTGTGACTACTTTCACACTCTCCGGCCCCATCACTGCGGAATCTCTCACTTCTGTCCAACAAACTAGCGAACGACACGGTCGGTCGTAAAGTGCCTCGAACGGAGCCATACTAATACTAGACTGATAGCTATTGTTATATGTAAACTCCACCAAATGTAAGCAATTCCACCACGAATCAAGATAATCTAAAATGCAAGCACGTAGCATATCCTCCACTGTCCAAATAGTACGTTCCGATTGCCCATCGGTCTGTGGATGAAAGGCTGTACTGAAGTGCAAATGCAAGCTCCTCCAAAAGCGAGAAGTAAAACGTGGATCACGATCGGACACGATAGACAACGGTACCCCATGAAGACGAATAATCTCGCAAATGTACAAACGACTCAAAGAGTCCACGGACTGCGATAAACGGATAGGTAAAAAGTGAGCGGACTTTGTCAATCTATCGACGATGACCCAAATGGAATCTTTCCCATCTTGCGATTGCGGCAAACCTGATACGAAGTCCATGGTAACATGATCCCACTTCCACTCTGGCACAAGCAACGGCTGCAACAATCCTGCCGGACGCTGATGCTCGGCTTTAACTTGCTGACAAGTCAAACAACTCATTACGAACAATGCAATATCTTTTCTCATTCCCGGCTACCAAAACTAACGACGAACAGAATGATACATTTTGTCATCACTGGGGTGCACAACAAAAGGAGAATGGTGAAACTCGTAAAGAATTTCCTGATGACATGGTAACGGTACAAGAAGTCTTCCTTGGAAGCGGACGCTTCCATCTTCAAAGATGGCCCAACCAACTGGAGCCTCACCAACTGAACATCAAGAATGGAACATCAAGGCCTCATCATCTTTGGTTTGCGCCTCAATAATATGTCGAGATAAGTAAGAATGGATCGTTAGATTGCACAAAGTAATACCACCTTCAACCTCTTCGGCATGCAAAACGAAATCTCCCAAACCAGAGACGCTCTTCCAATCAAGAATGGCCATGTGAGCTAGGTGACACGACCTACGACTCAAGGCATCGGCAACGACATTTTCCTTTCCGGGGTGATACTGAAGTTCAAAATCGTAATCTTCAAGGTGCTCCATCCAACGGCGCTGCCTCAAATTCAACTCTTTCTGCGTGAATAGGTACTTGAGACTTTTATGATCTGAGAAGACTTCAAACTTTTCACCATAAAGATAAATTCTCCAACTCTTCAATGCAAATATGATCGCGGAAAGCTCCAAATCGTGTGTCAGATAATTTCTTCCGTGCATCTTCAACTGCCTAGAACCGTAAGCAACGACTTTCCCATTTTGCATAAGCACGCAACCCAAACCTTCTCTCGAAGCATCACAATAAACGGAATAACTAACACCCCTCTCTGGCACAATCAAGATTGGTGATGAAGTCAAACGACCCTTTAGCTTCTGGAATGCAGATTCACATGCATTATCCCAAACGAAATGAACATCCATCCTTGTCAAACGAGTCATCGGAGCCGCAATACGGGATAAATCAAGAACGAAACGACGATAATTACCTCCAAGATCCAAGAAGCTTCGGACCTCGAACACGTTAGTTGGCCTCGGCCAAGTAACAATGACCTCAATCTTTGACGGATCAACGGAAACTCCTTCTTGGGACACTACATGGCCCAAGAATTTCACCTCGGGTAACCAAAATTCGCACTTACTCAGCTTCGCGTACAACTGGTGCTCTCTCAAAAGCTCAAGAACAATGCGAAGATGCCCGACATGCTTCTCTAAAGTGGCAGAATAGACCAAGATGTCATCCACGAACATGACAACAAACTGATCAAGATAAAGACAAAAAATATGATTCATCAAGTCCATGAAAGTAGCTGGTGCATTGGTTAGCCCAACGGCATAACCACGAACTCAAAATGTCCATAACGAGTACGGAAGGCGGTTTTCGGAATATCCTCCTAGCGAATGCGCAACTGATGGTAACCCGACCTCAAGTCGATCTTTGAAAAACAAGTCATCTCTTGCAGCTGGTCGAAAAGATCATCTATTCATGGCATAGGACAACGATTTTTGATTGTAATACGGTTCAGCTTCCTATAGTCGATGCACAGACGAAGTGTGCCATCCTTTTTCTTTGTAAACAAAGTGGGTGCTCCCCACAGAGACGAACTCGGACGAATAAATCCAACTCAAACAACTCCTCAATTTGAGACTTCAACTCTCTCAACTCGGCTGGCGCAAAACGATAAGGAGAAATAGATATAGGCGTCGAACCAGAAACAAAATGAATAGAGAACTCAATGTCTCTCGTAGGAGGTAAACCAGGTAATTCCTCAGGAAATACATTAGTAAAATCACTAACCACGAATGGTAAATCGGTACGATCCGCAACATCGTCATCTAATGCTAGGCTAGCTAATAAACAGTGTATCGAAGAAGAATCTTTTGGGTCAAGAAAGTATGAAGTCGTAGGCTTACGACGATCACCCATAAAATAGAAACATTCCCCGTCTGCATTACGGATAAGAACTCTGCGACGATAACAGTCGATGGTGGCATGATGCGATGATAACCAATCCATACCCAAGATAAGATCAAAACCCACCATATCGAGAATGATAAGAGCAAACGTGAAACGGTGATCGGAAATAGTCAACTCGCACTGACGGCACATATAACTCAAGGGAATGCGACCACCCACCGGAGACTCCACTACAAGAGGAGGATCAAAAGCCTCCAACTCCAAACCCAATGCCGATGCAAAAGAGAATGCCAAGAAAGAATGCGATGTGCCTGAATCTATAAGAACAGAAGTCCAAGAATGATAGATAAGAACCATACCATGCACAACTGATGACTCTGGAACATCTAGAATAGTTGGCTGCTCCACTGTAGAAACGGTGTACACTCTGCCCTGTGTCACCTGAGTCTGGCCTGCCCCACTGCGCTGTCCTGAAGACTGACCCGGTCCAAATGGACCTCGCCTCACAAATCTAGATCCCTGACTGGACTGTGCAGGAGTCCTATGAAACTGCTACTACTACTAAGGCTGGGTCTGCTGCTGAGTTTGGCTGGATTGCTGCACCGAACGCGCTTCACTACGATCATTACCCTTCGATGGACATGCCCTAGAAATGTGACTTGGCCGGCCACACTCAAAACATGTAGGAGCCTGACAATTTGCACAAACATGACCAGGCTGCTGACATCTATGACAAACAATCTCTGACCGAAAAGATATACCCTGTCGATTCACCTGTGGCTGCTGTCTCTGACTCTGCTGAAAACGAGAGTTATCGCGCGACCTCTTCCTACCAAAATTGCCCGATGAGTTACTGGAACCCGAATACTGATTCATCGGCTCCCAAACCTTTGTTTCTTTCACCGGCTCACTCTGTGACTCAACAAGTCGTGCACACTCCACCAAGTCTGAGAAAACTCGAATACGGTGACCCACCGTAAGACGCTGAATAGACGAACGAAGGCCTTGCTCGAACCTCTTACACTTTCTCAACGACTGAAACTTCTGCGCATACTGATTCACTATCATCGATCCTTGCTCTAGTTTCTTGAACTGACCGCGCAACTTGTCACGGAAAGACTCTGGAAAGTATTGGCTTTCAAAGGAATCCTCAAAATTAGCCCATGACATTCCCTGCAAAGGGTCCGCAACAACCTGAGGGTTAGCACCCCCGAGTACCCGCAATGCATCGCAACGACCATTAACCAAAGTGGACCACCACTCGCTGGCTTCTCCAACCAGCTAGAATGAAGCAAGAGAAATACGGATTTTGTTGTCGATGATTTCCAGCATCTCAAAAATCTTCCTCAACTCAGATAGCCAGTGATTTGCTTCAATGGGATCAACCTCACTTGTGAACTTAGAAGGATCCATACGACGGAATTCACGAAGAGCATCAGAAAGACGAGTACCCGCGGGCTCTCTAACCGCTGCCACACCTCGACTAGCTTCAACAACAGCAGTGGCAATGTCACGGATAAACTGCCCTGCATTGGCCATACCTCCGGGTATGAACCCTTCATCTCTATCCTCATCGACTTGCTCCCTAGGATTACCAATCACTTCCTCACTGCCTTCATTAGGAACCTCAATACCACGGCGACCACGACCCCTATTCCCTACACGACGTCCAGTCATTTTCTCGAGACAAGAGAAATGGCAATCATTAAAGGATGGAATAGAACAACCATCGCAACAAGGAAGAGAGTACTAGGAACAACATACGAACAACGACAGACTATCAACAAGTCGACGTAAAAGTACTCAACCCATAATACACTTGGAACTTATAAGAAGGAAAGACACCCTTCAAACGATACCATGACACAAGGATTCACCACTTATTAATTGAGCCATGCTTCATGCAATGCATACACACAAGCAATCACATGCAAAACACCTTTTCAAACTCGAACCCGATGCACCCATGTAGGACTATTTGTCCCTTTCCCATGTCCTAAGTTTTCGCAACCTATTGCTCTGATACCAACTGTAACACCCTGAAAATTTAAACTATTTTTTTAAAGATAAGGCATAAAGCAACATTTAATAAAAGTCTACCAATCACCATCCATCCAAACCATTAAAGATTTCCACTAGTCCATCACACACACACATGAGTTTAAAATCAAGTACAAGTGGGTGTTTACGTTACAACATTTCCAAAATAGTAAAATGAAATACGATAAGTAAAATGACCCAAGGCTTGACAATGCTCTATGCCATCAATGCTTGAACCTCATCAAGCTAAGTAGCCGGTTCCTTCCCTATAAAAATAGAGGGTTAGGCGAACGCCTAGTAGGAAAACTTAAACAAATGATTCATATGATTGCAATATAATTGAGAAAGTGATGTGAGATGCATGCATAGAAGTAGGCTCAATATGAAGTGTGACAACCGAAGGAAAAAGGGCAATTATCATCATTTCTATTCCAAGACTTTCCATATAATTCCAAGGTATTCCAAAGTGTGATTTCATTATTTCAATATGTGTTTCGTTACAAGATTCCAACTAATCCAATGTTCTTCCAATATTATTCAAGTGTACCAAGATCACCACAAAGGTAACCACATGAGTTCCAAGGCTAGTTCCGCATCGGGGCTCGTCAACCCCTTATCGTGTAGTTTCTGTTTTTCCCGGCTCACCGAGAAGGTCCGGTCAAACCTCCATTGCGCAATGTTATGTGCCACTCTACATTAGTGACCCAAGGTAAGCAACCCGAATCCATAGTCACTCAAGTGTATCCAAACCTCCTATAGAGTATCAAGGCCAATCCACATATTCATATTCCACGTTTAAGTGTTCCAAGGCCAATTATCACATTTTTCCACATTCCACGTTTAAGTGTTCCACGGCCACGTGTCAAATTTCATTTAAAATATAGGGTCCCGCATGTCAATTTGATAAGCATGATGTGAATTTCACAAATTTAGAGTCAATTTTCATTTCCCCCAAATTTGAAAAATTAGGGTTTTCAACAATTTTGGGGCTTTCAATACCAAGTGACAATTTCATAAAATTGAACTCATAGGGACCTCAAATACATAACAATCACTACTCCTACCAAGGGGAATCGACAATCCAATATCAAACGTAAGTCTAGACAAACATCGCACATGTTTTTCTCAAATTGATTTAGGGAAAACTACAAGACAACACAAATGAATACATAAGCTTAAGAATCCCTACCTTGGGATGACTTTACTTACACCCTTGATGAAGGTTCAACACACTGCTACGAATAGAGACCTCCAATGCGAAGCCTACACGGAGCTGTATGATGTTAATGCTTCACAAATCTTCCAAAAACCTCTTTAAGAGCTTAAAAATCAAGAGAGAAGATTGAGGTTGAGAGAGGTGGGGTTTTAGGGAGGTAGAGAGAGAAATAATCTGTAGGGAATGACCCTAAATCGACCACAAGCTTGCTTATATAGGGCCCCAATCCAAAATTACAAAACTACCCTTAATGAGCCTCAGGACAGACTCTGCACTGGTGCACCAAAAGTCTACATCGGTACAGACCCCAAAATTTTCTGCGGAAAAAGCAGCTTGCGCCGGTGCACCTGGGACCTGCACCGGTGCACCGAGAGGAAAATTTGATCTGAGGGTTTTAGAATCGGTAGTGCACCGATGCACCTATGACCTGCACCGATGCAGCATAGAGTTGCACCGATGCACCTGTAGCTTGCCTCCAGTAGAGCTTTGGTGCATTGGTCTTGCACCGATGCAAGACCAAAAACTAACCCTGCACCGATGCAGCATAGGGCTTCACCGATGCAGCACTCCTCCAAAATAAAAAATTGTTGCTTTGATGGTTTTTGGCTATCCCAACAAGCCCAAACTCGATCCCAACGAATCCGAAAAGTTCTAATGGGACTTCTAAGCGATGCGTTAACATTTGATACGATGAAACGAATGTTTTGGGTCCTCAAGAATGTAATATGAGATAGATTTCTAATGAATTACACGTCTAAACGTATATTAATCAAATTAAAATTTGCGGAGTGTTACATAGCTACTAGTTCGAGCTCTCTTAGATTGCTCCCTTCTATCATCTATCTTTCCAATCTCTTTCTCCATAATCTTAGACTTTGCAATAAGCTTCCTAAACTTCTGTTCCTCCAAAATAGCAACTCTCGACTGAATTCTAGGATTCAACCTTAATTGAAACTTCTCGCATATATTCTGTTCAGTATCAACCATGTATGGTGCAAACCGAGACAGAGCTGTGAACTTCGCAACATACTCTTCTACTGATATATCTCCCTGTTCTAGCAACATAAACTCCTTCCTCTTCTCCCCCTCATAGTACTGAGAAAAATACTTCTTGTTGAAAGCCTCCTCAAAATCTCTCCAAGAAACTCTAACATTCACCCCGGCCGCTAATAATACCCTCTCTGATGACTGCCAACAATGATATACTTCCTCTGAAAGTATGAACACAACAAAATTTAACTTATCATCATCACCCACTCTCATGATATTGAAGATCTGCTTAATTTTCTTAATCTAGTTCTCGACATCTTCCTCTCCCTTACTTTTTGTAAAAGCTGGTGGATCCATCGCCTTAAAACATTTAAATAAAGATGTATGAACATCCACTAACAGGCTTTTCTCTGGGACTAGCCTCACATAATATTGAGCCTGATTCTCCGCTATCCTAATCATAGCTTTTTGAAGCTGACGCATTGGATCTACATCCACCCGTTCTACTCTTACTGGTTCATTCTGCCTTTCCTGTCCTTGCCCTACCGAAGGAAATAATTCTCAATCACCATCTCTATGTGCATCATCTGCCATAATAGTTCTGCTTTCCGAAATAGAATAGTTTAGAAAATATGATACGATAAAATACTCTAACTCCAACTCGAGACACCCTATAGTCTGCAGTCTAGCTGACTCGACTCCACTAGTCTACAGAACCTCAAACCTATGCTATGATATCACAACTTGTCACGCCCCATCCCTGATAACTGTAAAGACAACTATTAAGAGATGACACGTGGCAAAGCATCGACTAATCAAAAACCACTACACAACAAAAGAAATAAAACTCCACTGATCTGATTATAAATCTCAGATGATACAGAC
>NMUG010007394.1:0-12097 GCA_002855965.1 Monotropa hypopitys
CAAATACATATAATTTTATCCTGATTGAATTAAAGATATTCAAATGATTATATTTTGTCTTTTATCATTTTATTTTAATGTTGTCTAAAGGTTGAATTGATCCCTACATCTTTGGCGAGGCGATTTAATTTGTTCCTAACATTTTCAAGTTTGAGTTATCATCTTTTTTTTCATGAACAAAAGATATTTCATAAACAACTCATTTTTTCATCTTTATTGGAAAGGTGGTTTAATTGTTTTTTTGAACTGAAATAGTGTACCAGACACCCAAAACAAAACATGGGGAAATAAGAATTAGGCCATGTTTGGCTATGCATCGTATTAGATTATTTGCTTATTTTTTTAGATAAATCTAGACATATGTATAGGAGGAAGAAATGGGATGGCCGAAAAAATGCAGGGTTTGCAATTGAGTTTTTCAACAAACACAATAATTTTACTCTGTGACAACAGAGGGTGAAAAATACAATGACAAAGGAGAGTTTGGCGAAAACTCTCAAGAAAATGTCTGGAATACAATAGGAGGAATACCATAGGGGCTTTATGATACCAAGTAGCAAACAACATGATTCAGTTATACCTACAAGATATCACTACAAAATGGCCAATGAGACAAATATGATAGAATTATGAAACTAATTGGAGAGCAGGTACAAATACAAATATTTGACAAATCAATTGTATTTGAAGAAACAACATTACAAATGTTGGAGGCCTCGAACTTCATGAACCATATTGATGAGTTCAATCAGTTGTTGGCATAGTTGGAGGCTATTGGTGCGAAGATAAAAAAGACTATTATTATTATTTTGTTGGTCTCGTTGCATTTTTCATACGAGCATCTTAGAACTACTCTTATATGCGGAAAGACCACCATTGACTTCAATGCGGTGATAACTATCTTTATTTCGCATGAGTTGATGGAGAAGCAAGATGGAGAAAAAGCCTCCAACAATGGGATTTTGATTACATCAGATGATGACCGCTTCAGAAGTAAAAAGGCTGAGAGGGATAATGGTTTCAAGTCTCGGGGACAATTGTAGCCGAGAAGTGAGAAGAGAAAGTGCTACTATTGCAAGAAGGGGAGGAATATACTGAAAAATTGTCAGAAGCTCAAAGATGACAAAGAAAAGGAAAACTCAATTAATGTAACAACCAAACATGATTCTTGTGATGAAAATTGTGCGCTCACAATTTCTCAAGGTGATGGAAAATTAGATTCAGTTTTGAATTGTGGATGCTATTTTCATATGTTCAAAGAAGACGTTTTATTGATACATTTGATGCTTGTGGTGGAAATATTGTGAGGATGTCTAACAACATAACCAGTAAAGTTGTGGGTGCTGGAATAATTAAGTTTAGCATGTTTGATGGCCAAAATGTGACGTTGACTAGGGTGAAACATGTGCCTTGTATCAAAACAAAACTGATTTCATTAGGAATGCTTGTTGTGAGAGGTTACAAGTTCCAGTTTTGTAGTAGAGTTCTAGAGGTTCTAAAAGGATAAAAGGTGGTTATGCATGGAAAGTTAAGGTCTACCTTATAGAGGTTTGAATGGGATGTTTTCACTTGTATAGAAACATTCAACCAATAAGCAATCAGTATGGTAGCAATAGATGCGCATGTGATGTGTGACGCTGAACAAGGTGACAACAAGTTGAAATATGATACACACAATGGGTCATGGGCGATCATGGTAAAAGGTGTGCAAAGGACTGACCAGACAATGGTGCAACGAGTTCAAGTTCAGAATGAGCTTCAAGCAAAGGCACAATCTTGGTTGACGAGGTCAATCTCACGCATGGGAAAGATGGTCTATTTTGATTTAAATCTGGTTAGTGGTGGAAATCTCTCTATGAGTGTTGATAAGAGACAATAAAGATGTGGCCATGTCAATTTGCGAAGTGCACTTTGCAAGGCACTCTGGTGAGAGGGTGAGATTCACCTAGGTGAGGGGTGCAAAATCATTCCACATGGGCAATGGTGTGATTTTTAGGATTCACCCAGATATGATAATTTGTTTGATAATTATCCATGTGTTATTTATGGTGATTGAGATTTGGAAGATTTTTCGTCTTTTACATTTCCTATTTAGACGAGTTCCACTAATAAAATGGGGTGTTCTTGGAGTGGCTAGCAGGGCATTGAATGCTCAAGACTGGTCCAGAGGAGAAATACAAGAAAAGCCTTTTTTTGGTCAGATGATTCAGCCCATAGGGCTCCCGCGAGGTACACGAGTACCATACCATGCCGGTTGTACGTGCAAGCACTGGAAGCATGCCAAGCACGTTGATGCCCAATTTTGACAGGTTTCTTATATAGTGAGGATTTAGGTTTTTCTCTTGATATAGAACCTCAAGAGAAGGATATGGATCACAACTTTTTGTTTAATTGTTTAGCTAGGTAGTGCAATTCATCATTGTAGTTTAGAGTTATAATCTGCAAGGGTTGGTGAGAGAAAAGAGAGTGAGAGGAAATATATATATATTGTGTGTGTATGTGTGTAAGAGAGAGAGAGAGAGATAAATATATATTGGTGGGTGAGGTCTTGGGATCTCTATATTCTTTATCTCATTGTACTCAAATAATATAGTGTATGTTCTCTTGTTCATGGATGTATCTTTTGATG
Organism: Monotropa hypopitys; assembly: GCA_002855965.1. Classification (NCBI taxonomy): domain Eukaryota; kingdom Viridiplantae; phylum Streptophyta; class Magnoliopsida; order Ericales; family Ericaceae; genus Monotropa; species Monotropa hypopitys. The sequence goes on from NMUG010007394.1 coordinate 2,630, forward strand.
TTATTTTCTCCCTATTTATTTTTCTTTGTATTTGCTGAATCTCGTGCTCACACTTTCCATTGCGTGTGGAGTGCCCTTAAGCTGAGATAGACCGCCTCACCGGAGGTGTTTGAAGTAATGGTTGGTCGTCGACTCCAAAGGTACAATTGATCATTGGTGGTTGTAGCACTACAAAGACAGGCATGTGAACGACTGTACTTTGGAACTTTCTCGGAGAACACATATAGTTTCTGGAATTATGGTGTTGGGAAGGTAGTAGAGGATTGTAGTATGGTTTTTAGTATGTATTGTTGGACTATCCAAATCAGGAAGAGATAACTACAATATATAGTGTTGGGGGCCGAACTAAAGAGAGGCCGAGCCACGACCTCCTCCGGGAGGACCGCAACAGAGGCCAACTATCAGGGGGCCGAGCAACCAAGAGCCGACGATAGGAGCTCCCTGGGGTCCACGCTGGCACCGGAGCCTCACGGCCCAAGGATGGTTCCCAGCCAGCAGTATAGCCAGCCGAGGTCATGCGACTGAGAAGAGGCAAGGGCCGACGGAAGGGGCGTCCCTAGGGCTTACTTCGGCACGGAAGGTTTACTGCCCGGGGACAGCTCCCTGCCGATGATTGACTGCACCGAAGGATATCCCTTCAACCGAACATGACAAATACCTCGTTTGCAGCAAAGATTCCCTCGGAGACAGCATCCCGGGTTTTGCGCACATGACAGACACACACCTGACACGATGCTTGATAGTTTTCGGTGTTATAAAACAATGTTCCCCAAGCGTAGGGAATTAAAATCGTCAAAGCAAAATATCTGGTAAGACTGGTATCAAATCCAAAGGGAGGCATGAATAGTAATAATTTAATTGTAATTTGATAAACAATTGGGCAGTTGGATGCTAGCCTTTATAGTGAGTTTGGTTCTTAAGATCTACTTAATTCTAAGCAGATCAGAGATTAACTATGACTTGAATGCAAATCCTCTTTCCTTGATTTAAACAAGAGATGTGGTTGGGGAAATCAACTGATCCATCATCCATACTATCTTTAATTCTCGAATGAAGAAATATACTTGGATACGGTGGAGATTTCCACTGTACGTGCACCGTATCCCTTATGAATGATGGTCTAAGAACTATGGATGCCAAGTATTCTTGTCAATCCATGGGCAAACACCTATCACGCATAGAGATCGTGTACACGAAGGGATTTCCCCGTGTGAGTCTTCCAACATTAAATAAATATGAGAATCACTGATAGGATGGATTTTGGATTAGTCTATCCCCCAACCACACCAAGGTGACTACTCACTCATGGTGGAAGGAGGATCCATATTCAATGAAGAAGAAAACATGAGTAAAGAGAAGATTGAATAAAAAACAAAGGTTTTATTATTAACTAATGGAGAAACAAAGCAAGTAGAGAAGATCACTAATCTTACCCACATAAACTTACTCAAATAATGAAGTCAAAACACTTTGTGCAAAAGCTTGAGGTTGAAGATGACAATGGAGGAGAGAGAAAAGGATGGAGGCTCCTCTATCTCTCTCTAACCCTAATACACACTTAAAATAAGTAATCCAAAGTTAACCTACGAATTATTATCCTTAGGATTATATACCCTCAGCCTATCACATAAAATATTTACACAAATGTCCTTAAAATCGAATTTTAAACTTGCAGATTTTTTCCGCACATCGCCTGTTATCGATAACCCGATTTGACGGGTTATCGATAACCAAGATTTCAGATCTGATCTAAGTTGGGTTATCGATAACATGAATGGGTGGTTATCGATAACCACTTCCTCGGGATTTTGGCTGGCACTTCGTCTTCATCTGGTTACCGATAACAGGAATGAATGGTTATTGATAACTTCTCTATCTGGAAAATGGCTGGCACTTCGTCTTTCACTGGTTATCGATAACAGGAATGAATGGTTATCGATAACTGCTCTATTGGGAAAATGGCTGGAACATGCTTTTCTGCTGGTTATTGATAAACTGGAAAATTGGGTTATCGATAACCTATATCTTGGAGCTCCAAATCATCTTCTTCAACAATCTTGCTCCACTTTGTCCTTTGCACACTGAAGATCTTATTGAGCTCAAAACATGATTTTTAACCTGAATTTCCTGAAATGCTTGAAAAACATTATTACACGTAAAATGTATTAAAGACAAAGAAAATAACTAACTTAACCATGTTGATATGACTAGATAGACACGTGAAACCTTTTGCATGCCTATCACATCTCCCAACTTATTTTTTGCTAGTCCCTAGCAAACTCGAATCACTAAACCTAAAGTTTTATTTCAAAAGAAAAGTGCAAGATAGTTCCTTTAAACCCCCAGGCAACCCCGGTAGGACGAGTATGGTCTCGTGAGGGTTTTTAGCAGAGCATTACCCACAAAACACATTTATCTACCAATGAAAAATAAAAAGTAAAAGAAATCGTATGGCAAACTCACTACCTAATCCCTGGATCATGATAATTTCAAGAATTGATTCTGATTACCTTTGATTGGTGCATAAAACCTTTTTTAAAAATCGAGTTTCGATTCCAACTCTCTCTAGTGGGTCACTCACAACTGAATTACCATTGAAAATTTTCTTTTATTAATAAGTTAGGAACCATCCTCGGAATATGAACAAAAACGATTCTGCAGCAATTTATAATCTAGTTAGAGGGAAATAGTGCTGCGTTCAACGAAATTTTAGTGACCAAACACATCACATAAACACAGTAATCAACAGGTATTCAGCCATGGATCATGCAAACCAAATAGGTCTTTTCAGCTTTTAACATCAATGGTAAGAAAATATGTACGCAAAACAACCAGGGCATGGCACTCTGATAAAGGTTCGATAACTGCCCTGTGCCATCCCTCAAAAACAACTCATCATGATCAAAGTAGAGAACAAAAACAAAACAGAATCAAAACATCATCAGTCGGGTCAGATGCTGGAATATGAACACTCCCGGATACCTCCAGCGCAGGTATAGGTCAGGGTGTGGGTGGAACCTCCTCATCATCACGGTCTAGTCTTATAACAATCTCTTCCAACTGTATGGAAACTCCTCTCTCCCACTCCAACCTTCTCTCGCTCTCCTGCTCAAATCTCTACTCAAAACTCCGTTGAAAGTCTAAGCGGTTCTCTCTATCAACAGCCAACTGTCTCTGAATAGCAATCAACATATCCATCATCAATGTATCAGAAATGGCAAAAGCTCGTGGAATCCATATCGGCGGATGACGAGAGGATGATGGTATGTCAGATGGGGGAATATCCGGAATCTCAGGCCCAGTAGGTGGGTGAACAGGATCAACAGGTGCATCGGACTCAGGATGAGCAGCGGGTGGAACCACATGGGCTGGCCTACCACGAGGACGATGGGTGACACTACGAGCAACAGTCCCATATGTGATGCATCCCAGTGGCGGGGGAGTCCAACTCTCTCTGGCCAATAGACGAACTCCAGCGTCAACAAACAGTGTAGTCAGAAGATAACCGAAAGGTAGACTCGATGTAATCCCATAAAACAACCGAAACTTGGCAATAACTTGCCACATCAGCACTCCAAAATCAACAACCCGTCTTTCCATCATCGCATGACATAACTGTAACACTTCCTCCCGTGGTAATTTTTCAGCACCTATCGGAAACAAATTATAACGCACTACTTTATTCAGCAATGCATATCTGCTCGTCAACATTCCCTCTGTGAATCTCCTTCGCACCCTGTAAACTATAGCATCTGTACACACAATCTCGGCCAATTCCACCCCAGATGGTGGAATATATCCCTCAACAGGATAAGTGATCGTAGCCGGCTCAGGACGAGTGCAACCCAAAAATGCTGCAATCGAATCTAGTGAAATCGTCACATTCTTTCCTCTAATTTTTCCCTTTAGAAATGTCCCTGCAATGCTTTCCTTAGCTATAGCATAAAAATCCCGCATTATTGCTGGAATAAAGCCTCGGATCTCATCAAACTGCCTCGTCAGCCCAATCTCTGTCAAACATATCACCACATCAAACAGTATCCGATCCTCATCATTGTATCGAGATGGAGCGACATTAGCTAAAAGATGAACTTGGCGCTCACATAAGATTGGTTGTGTTGCGCAAACTTCCTCCCATTTCTTTGTCATGGATTTAGGTTTCTCTGGGCATGAAGAGGAGGGTATATCAGGTGTGGGAGTAGGTTGTGGGGGTGATGGTGGAGCTGGTAATAATACAGTGGGGTGGTATCCAAAGGTATTTCAGCTGAAATATTTTGTTCCTCAGCTTGGGTGGTAAGTGGTGGAGGTTCGGTTTGAGTGGTATTTGGTGGAATATCGGTTCGAGGGATACAATCATTTAGCTCGGGTTCAGGTGGAGGTGATGAAGATGGGCTGTGTTGGATAATCAACCGTCTCTTTTTAGGATTCGAGAGCTGGCCACGGGTCTTAGTCATTCTGCACAACAAATATATTTTTTTTCTTTTTATCACAGCAGATGGGTATGTTATCGATAACCTGGGAAAACCTAGTTATCGATAACCTGGGAAAACCAGCAGAAATCAATAACGCCCAGAAAAATGGTGCGCAACCAACAACAATCAGGAATCCCTTATGCCTCCCACCAATATATCAAATACTCGCTCCTTCACCCTTATACCTCCCACAGATTCAAACAACTTCTGAAAATCCAATTCGCATACAAATTTTTTTCGAAAACGCGAATTGGTTTTCAATTCTTTGAAAACTCCGAATATAAACTACGGGATGAATTCGATTACCTCTTGCGTCCACAAAATCTCTGCACTACGTTTCCAATTAGATTCTCCAAACACCTTCCGAAAAGTTTTTGCGTGGGGGCTGTGGCTTAAGCTGGCCGGCGAGGAGGAGAGTAGGTTAGGGTTTTCGGTGATGAAGGGGATGGCGAGAGCGATGGTGTGCAGTGGCAAGGACGGGACAGGGCGGTGGTGAGCGGAGGTGGAGAAACGGTGGTTATCGGGGGAGGGGTTGTTGGAATCGCCAGAGAGAGAAAGACGGTTGCGGTGGAAAGGTTACGGGCTAGGGTTTTGTAATTTTAGGTTTATATATTTTTTTCAGCTTAAGTGACAGGTTATCGATAACAGAGTATTTCTGGTTATCGATAACCAGAGGTTTTTTGGCTAGGATTGGGTTTTGGTTAGGTTACTCCTGGTTTCAACCATACTTCCACAATAAGTCCAACCAGTTCCGAGAGTGCATTCTGTATTTTCTGATTACCCAGCTGACAATTTGCTCCCTTCCCCAAAAGATGTTGTTATCCTATGGCTTAATTCAAAGAACCGATATTAAAAATAAATGATGTACACTGCTCAATGGGGACCAAGGGTTTGATGAAAATGCAAAATAACTTTTTGGTGGGTCTTTTAATAAAAGAATGTCTATCATCATATTCATATGATCCACAACTTCGTACAAATCAATCAAAGTGCAAACATAACATGCATAAGTCACAAGATTTTTAAAATTACCCCACAACGGAAGAATGGTCCAATGGAAAATAATGTGTGGGTGATGAATCTCCACTTCATGTTTTATCCGGGATATTATGCACTTTCTCAATTCGTCTTCCGAAAGCATCCTGTCATTACTAGATCCAAGGATTAAGAAACAAGCTCAACCACAATGACTCTTAAACTTTAACTAAAAATTTAAAAATTTTGGCCTAACTAATGTCTGAGAAATCAAGTCAAAACCCTTCCGTTACATCTAATTTATTGCAATACGACAAAAGTTGAGGTTTTCAAGATTGACTTAATTTGAGTGACAAAAGTTAAAACCGAATTATACACGAAGTGTAACCATCTCCCAACTTGAATGATACTCCGTCCTCGGAGTAAAAAAGGAACTATGAATGGAATTTAAAATTGGGACAAGGAAATGTACCTTCGAGGTGGAATGTCAACCACACTATACCCCGACCAAGTATGGGGACTTTAGCCAAACTTTCTGCCTGTGTTGCTACCACCGAATCGTCATGTGATCATCCGGGTCATACTTTTCTCCCTTTTCCTCACTTGCATATGTGTTAGAGAAGGAAATCTCCTAGAATTTCGGGATAGTCCAAGGTAATCCCAGATAACACATAAACAAGGCTAGTCCAAAGGTGGCTATACCAGACCGTCATGTGACTATTCGAGCACGGTGAACACTAGAGGTATCTCAACCTTTATGGATTTACTGTCTCCTAGACATTTTCCAAATTTTGTTTTGAAACAGATTAAAATTCAGGGTCATCCACATAAATTGGATTGACCAACTCTTCCACCGCTTCTTCTTTCTCAAAGTTTTCTAAAAATGGTTTGAGCCGCTGACCATTAACTTTAAAACAAGTTCCATTACTGGGGTCACAAATTTCAACGGCTCCATGCGCAAAGACTTTTTCAACTACAAATGGTCCTTTCTACCTTGATCTCAATTTACTAGGAAATAAGTGAAGCTTGGTATTGTAGAGAAGGACTTTTGACCAAATGTAAAGCTTTTTCGTTGAATATTTTGGTCATGAAAAGCCTTCACCTTCTGCTTATAAATATCGGTGTTATTATAGGCGTCTTTCCGTATTTCTTCTAATTCACTCAATTGGAGACGCCTAAGAACACTAGCTCCATTTGTTTCCATGTTCAGTGTCTTGATTGCCCAGAATGCTTTATGTTCCATCTCGACTGGAAGGTGACATGCCTTACCATATACAAGACGATAGGGTGATGCACCCAATACTGTCTTGTATGCAGTACGGTATGCCCATAAAGCATCCAACAACTTTGAACTCCAATCCTTTCTGTGTGGTTTGATAGTCTTTTCAATGATGTGTTTAATCTCATGATTTGCGAGTTCAGTCTGTCCATTGGTTTGAGGGTGGTATGTCGTAGAGACTTTATGTGTAATCCCATATATTTTCATCAATGCTTCAAATGGGCGATTACAAAAATGAGTTCCCTGATCAGAAATAATGGATCTCGGTATACCAAACCTTGAAAAGATATTTGCTTTTAAAAATTCCAGAACCATCTTGTTATCGTTTGTCTTGGTTGGAATTGCTTCCACCCATTTAGAAACATAATCGACGGCCAACAAGATGTACAAGTAACCATAGGACAACGGGAACGGACCCATGAAATCTACGCCCCAACAGTCAAAAAATTTAACAATCATGATATTGGTTAGGGGCATTTCATGTCGATGAGTCACTGATCCCAATTGCTGACAACGGTCACATGTCTTACAGAACTGAAAAGCATCCATAAAAATATTAGGCCAATAAAATCCACATTGTAAAATTTTGGTGGCCGTTTTCTTTGCAGAAAAATGACCGCCACAGGCCTCTGTGTGACAAAAAGTTATGATGCTTCTCTGTTCTACCTCTGGAATACAACGACGAATGATCTGATCAGAAGAGTACTTATACAAATATGGACTGTCAAATACAAAGTGTTTTGCCTCATTCAGGAATCTTCTCTTGCTGTTGATGCTCCACTCGGATGGAAATTGTCCAGTGGCCAAATAATTCACAATATCAGCGTACCATGGACAACTGACTACTCCAAAAAGATGCTCATCTGGAAAAGTATCAGCAATCGGCAAGTCTGTGCTCTTGTTCTCTCTGTGCAAGCGTGACAAGTGGTCTGCCACCACATTTTCCACTCCCTTCTTATCTTTGATTGTAATATTGAACTCTTGCAGCAGCAAGATCCACCGAATAAGTCTGGCTTTGGCATCCTGTTTTGTCAACAAATATTTCAGTGCTGCATGATCTGTGAAAACTGTAATCGGGGAGCCCTTCTTTTCCCAAGTACTGCGCCAACAGCATAATCACTGGCGTCACACATCAACTCGAAAGGCAAATTCCAATCTGGTGGTTGAACAATTGGTGGTAAGATCAGATTCTTCTTCAAGAAGTCAAATGCTTCCTCGCACTCCTGTGTCCAAACAAAATCTGCATCCTTAGCAAGGAGGTTGTACAAGGGTCTAGAGATAGCACTGAAATCACGTATAAATCGTCAGTAGAACCCGGCGTGACCCAGAAAAGAGCGCACATCCTTCACACTAGTGGGTGTTGGCAGATTTTTGATAATATCCACCTTTGCCTTGTTTACCTGGATGCCTTCTTCCGATACGACATGCCCTAGAACAATGCCTTGTGTCACCATGAAATGACACGTTTCCCAGTTTAAAACAAAGTTCTTTTCCTCGCATCTTTCCAACACTTTCTCCAAATTCTTCAGGCAGTCATCAAACGAATTACCATATACAGAGAAATCATCCATGAATACCTCGAGAATGTGCTCAACCATATCGCTGAGGATCCCTATCATGCATCGAGAGAATGTACCTGGGGCATTGCATAATCCGAATGGCATACGTCTGTAAGCAAAAGTACCATAGGGGCATGTGAATGTAGTTTTCTCCTGATCTTCCATTACCACCTCTATCTGATTATATCCTGAGTAGCCATCCAGAAAACAGTAAAAAGCATGTCCAGCAACTCGCTCCAGCATCTGATCAATAAATGGTAATGGAAAATGATCCTTCTTTGTACTAGCATTGAGCTTCCTGTAGTCGATGCAGACTCGTCATCCTGTAATTTATCTTTTTGGTATCAGCTCTCCATCATCATTTTTCACATCTGTGATGTCGGATTTTTTTGGTATGACTTGATTGGGACTAACCCACTTGCTATCGGCAATAGGATAAATAATTCCGGCATCCAGTAGCTTGATCACTGTAAGGTCCAAAATCCGTAAGGATTGTACTTTGGTTGAGTTGGTAATTTCATGATTGACAAAATATAATTAGATGAATTGTAATTTTTATTTTTTAGAAGCATCTGTTTAGGATGTGGAAGAAAAAGTCGTCATTGTAATATTTTTTTATTTTCCTTATTTTGAGTCTTTGGGCATCGAGGTATTGATCGAAGTTGAAGAAGACGTGTCAAGACGAAGTCCCGAAGCCAAAAAAATAAATTTTAAATAAGGTAAATCGCTCAACCGACTTTTAAAAATTCGCTCAAATTAAAATTCGCTCAAGCGAAAATCAAACTTCACTCAAGCGCAATTCAAAATTTCGCTCAAGCGAAATTCAACTCATTCAAGCGAAATTCAATTCGCTCAAGCGAAAATTAAATTTAGCTAAAGCGAAGTATAAATTTCGCTCAAGCCAAATTGTGTTAGCAGCTGGGTTTGTTTCATAAAGACGTCTTCTTTCCTAAATTCCATACAGAGGATTTATCAGAATTGTTTGGCAACTCCATCTCCAACAGATTTCCTAAAATCATTTATTGCATCCTCTCTCATAGTGATTGGCGATTTTATTATTAAATTTTCCAAATCATTTTAAAAGTTTCCAAAACTCTTGTTTCCAAAGTATTTTGGGTTTATAAATTAGTTTGATTTTCAAAATCAATTTGATTTTCAAAATCAATTTGATTTCCAAAATCAA
>NMUG010007395.1:0-12095 GCA_002855965.1 Monotropa hypopitys
CGTTCAGGGATCAAAATCTCGGGGATCAAAATTCCATATAAGATAGCCAACTCAAAGGATCAAAATCCAATATCATTTACCATTTTATTTCCAAAAATCATGTTTTTTCCGATTTCTCAAGTTAGGCCCAACGGGCAAAATCAATGTTCTCCAATGGTTTAAAAATACCAATTTCACATTTCAAGTGTCAATTGAACAATCCCATATCAAATTCCCAAGTTTCCCGAATTTTCAAAGACAAGTCAAATTAGGGTTTTTCCAAAATTTGGAGGTTTTCAAATCAATTCACGGGAATGTTAAATTGACACCTTAGAGAGTCCATACAACCCAAATATTGACTCCTAGACTCGATTACAAGATCAACCAAGACCTAAGAACCTCCTACTTGCATCAACTAGTAATTTTGTTCAAATTGAAAGGAGGGAGAGAAAGAGATACATTTACATGTATCAAGAGGTTATGGGACTCTATCTTAGAGAAGAAGACACACACAACCCTAGGTGAGGGGTCTTGAAGAGGTTCAAGAACTATGCACGTCACTAGGAAGCCCTTCTCAAGCTCTCCATGGTTAATGCTTCGAGTTTTTGCGAACTCCCAATAGATTTGGCAAAGAAATTAGAGAGAAGGGATAGGATTTGAGAGGTGAAATGGGAGGGAGGTAGAGAAAAGGTAAGGATAGTGTTTTGGACGAAAAATAGGGCAAGTCCCACTTAAATAGTTGCTTACAAACTCCACGGAAAGACCAAATTGTCCCTCATTAAACTCCTTCAACGCGACAGATTTTACTCTTGCATTACCGGTAATGCAGAGCTGCATTACCGGGAATGCAGAGCTTTATCCCTTGTTGTCTTCTCCCCTTCTTCTACACTCCTGCATCAATTCCCACAAAGCCTTCCTCAACTCCTGGTAATCCAGGAGTCTGTCTCTCCGGCCCATCTCCCTCTTCTCCCGCATGCTTTCCCACATTTTCGATAGAAGGGGCATTGCCCCTTCTCCAATTCTCGGTATAGGGGCCTCCCCCCTTTCCTTCTCCAGGTCATCCAGACTTCTGCTCCCCTCAATCCCTTCCTCCTCTTATTCTTCCTCAAATGATTTCCCTCCTATTTTTACAAGCCTTCTCCTGTTCTCGAAAATAGAGGAAGTCCAAGAAGAAACATGTCTAGATTCTTCGTTCGGACTCCGATTGACACGATTCAAATTGCGTTGGATTCGTAAATGAATCATCTATGACATTCTAGGATCAAACACATCAACGATAAAGAAGAGATTTTGAGATGAAGATCAATCAAAATCTAAGGAATAGAATTTAGAATTTTTAAATTCAATTTATGAAATTCTAGACTGTTACAAGTAATGCCCTTATTTGGACTCCTTCTGTGGCGGCATGAGCAAGGTTGATTAATTCTACCGTCGGTATGAGATCCCGATGTGCATTTCCCTAGTGGAGGTAGAGTCAGAAATTACCTATGCATAGGAGCAAATAACCATTCCTCTCATGAAAATAACCAAAGGAGGTTTGAAGTTCCCTCTCGACCGTCTCCTTCGGGCTTTCTTATATGCATTCTGGCTTACTCCCTGCCAGCTGTCGGTCAATAGCTATCAGATCATCTGCTCTATCTAGGTGCTATACGAGAGGGATAGCTTGGAATTCCTCCTAGTGGACCTTATGGGTTTGTTCTCGCTTTCCCGCGATAGAGAGTCCAGTAGCTACTTCTATTCTGCCCGTAAGCCAGATGAGGATGGCGAACATCTATCTTCAACTTTATAGGGAGTATAATTTCAAATCAAAGGAAGAGCATCTGCACCCTATCCCCACGAAGCCGGGCAACCCAGGTCCAAGATCCGCTCTTTTTTATTCCTAAATGCCTAGGAGCCCATGTTTTTCTGATAATATTCATTCCATGTGCAGATGTCTCCAGGATTTTAAAGAACTGAGGATAGATGCTTTGGATGAACGGGTTGCGGCATTGCTGAGGTGTGAGGGAAAGGATGCTCCCTCCCTGCTGGGGTATCAACCGTAATATCAAAGCTTCCTAGAGGACCGAAAGACCGGGGGTAAGAGGAAGCGAGGGGCTATCCCCCGAGGGCCTGCGCCCATCCGGAGGAAACCTGGCCTCTTCCAGTACTTCGTAGGGGAAGGGAATCCTCGACGGCTAGACGAAGGAACATTGAAGACCATGCCCGGGAGTTTCCACCGTGCCCTTCATCCCCAGTGATGCCTCTAGTCAGAAGCCTTCCTCCAGAGCTCGTTGAAGTGAAGTTGGGGCTACCGAATTTTGAGGAAGAAAGTCCGGCAAGTACAGAATGCGGTGGAGGGCCGGAAGCAGTTCCACTACCGGACGATCTCGATGCTCTAGACCCTTGGGAACCTGATTTCCTTAGATTTCTCGAGGCACCTGTTCTTCGGTTGGACAGTGTTAACGCCGATCCCCAGATTGCTCGTCCTCTCCTTCGGACACTGCATCTACCAGAGGATATGAGAGCCCTGTCGTCTAGCGTGAGGGCAATTGTTGATCATGTCGGAGCAAGTCTAATAAAGGTACCTTCGATTCCTCCTGAGTGGTTGGCTCTGTTAAGACATTTGCTGACGATATTTGTGTTTCTTGTAAGCCCGCCAGCCCTTTTCGGGGATGCACAAATCTTACCAGGAAGTGATCGGGGAGGGCCATCAAGTGGTTTTCCAAGCCTCAAAGGCGGAGAATGATCTCAAATCTACCACTGATCAGATAGATTTGCTCCTCTAGCAGTTTGAGGAGACATCAGCAGAGCCGAATCGGCTAAAAGTGAAGCTTGCAGAGGCCGAATATAACCTCCTACAGTCACAAGAAAAATTTGAGTAGAGGCTTCAGAAAGCTGTTGCTGATGCTGATACGAAGTGTTACGTAGAGGGCTTCAGGGATGCCGAAGAGGACTATCGGTGACAGATGTTCGAGCTTTGCCCCGAAGCTTATGAGGTCGGCTACAAGGGGGCTTTAGTACAGCCTATAAAGAGGCATGGCTTCAGGCGCTAGATGCAGAAAGGATACCAGATGACTCACCATTTCGGGTTGATGCTCCCATTCCAGCCCTTGTGATTCCCCCTTTTGTAATGTCGGAAGGGGTGCCCTCTGTCGGCCCGTCAGGTGCCCGTTCACCTGAGTCGTTGTAGATATAGCTCTTTGATTTCTGGTCATTAGATCTCGGACACATTGTTTTGTACATATGATGCAATAAAGATTTTAGATTCGGACCAGAGTTACCTTTTCCGTTATCCAGAGAGTGTCATATATAAGTAGTTTCCTCAATCATGAATAGAAATTAGGAGGAATAGAGCCTGAAGAGACCATATACAAAGACGCATCTGTTTGTAATAGAGGTCCGGAGGGTGCTAGACATAAAACAGATGGTCCCATAATGAGGGACAGAGGTCCAGAGGATGCCGGACATATAAATAGATAGTCCCACAATGAGGAACAGAGGTTCGAAGGATGCCAGACATATAAACATATGGTCCCATAACGAGGAACATAGGTCCAGAGGATGACGGACATATAAATAGATGGTCTCATAATGAGGGACAAAGGTCTAGAGGATTCCAGACATATAAATAGATAGTCCCGTAATGAGGGATAGAGATTCGGAGGATGCCGAACTTATAAATAGATGGTCCCATAACGAGGGACAGAGGTCCAGAGGATGCCAGATATATAAATAGATCATCCCATAATGAGGGATAGAGGTTCGGAGAATGTCGGACATATAAACAGATGGTCCCACAACGAGGGACAGAGATCCAAAGGATGACGGACATATAAACAGATGGTCCCATAATGAGGGATAGAGGTCCAGAGGATGCCAGATATATAAACAGATGGTCCCATAACGAGGGACAGAGGTCTAGAGGATGGCAGACATATAAACAGATGGTCCTATAAATGAGGGATAGAGGTCCGGATGATGCAGACATATAAATAGATGGTCCCATAACTAGGGACAGAGGTCCAGAGGATGCTGGACATATAAATAAATGGTTCCATAATAAGGGACAGAGGTCTGGAGGATGCCGAACATATAAATAGATGGTCCCATAATGAGGAACAGAGATCCAGAGGATGCCTAACATATAAATAGATGGTCCCATAATGAGGGAGAGAGGATCGAAGGATGCCGGACATATAAATAGATGGTCCCATATTGTGGAACAAAGATCCAGAGGATGCCAGACATTGCTTAGGAGTGGACGACCGACAGGTTGTAATTAATGCATGAAGACTTTACAAAGAGGTGGATGATCGATAAGTTATAATCAATACACGAAGTGGCGCCTGCCGGAGCCACGTTTTTCCAAGAGACATCGAACTTTGCTGAGGGGTGGACGGACGACAGGTTATAATCAACACACGAAGCGGCTCTTGTCGAAGCCATGTTTTGCCAGGAGACACCAAACTTTTATGAGAGGTGGATGACCAACGAGTTATAATCAATGCACGAAGCGGCGCCTACTGGAGCCACATTTTGCCTGGAGACACCAGACTTTGCTGAGGGGTGGACGACCGTCAAGTTATAATCAATGCACGAAGTAGTGCCTGTCGGATCCACGCTTTGCCGAGAGATGCCGGATTTTGCTGAGAGGTGGACGACCAGAAGGTTATAATCAACACACGAAGAAGTGCCTACCGGAGCCACGTTTTGCCGAGAGACGCCAGACTTTGTTGAGAGGTGGACATTTGACAGGTTAATCAACGCAAGAAGCAGCACTTGTTGGAGCCACGTTTCGCCAGGAGATGCCAGACTTTGCCGAGAGGTGGATGGTCGACAAGTTATAATCAATCCACGAAGCGGCGCCTGCCGAAGCCATGTTTTGTCGGGAGATGCTGGACTTTGCTAAGGGGTGGAAGGCCAGCAGGTCATAATCAACGCACGAAGCGGTGCCTGCTGGAGCCACGTTTTGTCGGGAGATGTCAAACTTTGTTGAGAGGTGGACGGACGACAGGTTATAATCAATGCACGAAGCGGCGCCGGCCGGAGCCACGTTTTGCCGGGAGGTGCTGGACTTTGCTGAGGAGTGGACGACCGGTTGGTTATAATCAACGCACAGAGGAGATGCCGGGCTTTGCTGTGTGGTCCTTTCGAACAGGCCATACCTCTATTCATACCGGAGGGGATTACCTTGTGTGAATTCTTGGTTTTCCTCAGGGAACATTCCTTACACCTACCAAGGATTAAGACAAAAGAGAAATGCAGACGACATCAAATACTTTCGTTTAATAATTGTAAAGGCAAGTGAGTATAAAGAGGATTCGACCACATGTCATTTTCTTTGCCGGAGGTAATAGTTTCCAGAGACCTAGACGGTCATTATGGAATGAGTGGGATATTCTCATCTGCTCCAGCGAGTGGGTTGGCTTGTCGGACTACTTCTTGAGTTTTTTGCATGTCGATCCATTGGTTAAGATGTCCCTGGTAGACCAGGAGCTCCATGTAAGCTTTAAATGGCTGGAAGGAGTTGGTGTAATGCCCATTTTCCTTATAATAGGTGCAAAATGCCCGGCCATTGTCGTTGCCTTCTGTCTCCATCTTATGATCCGGATGCGTGTAGAAAGTCTGGTCTCGAATTTGCCTGAGGACCATATAGGTTGGCTCAGTGAAGATGGTTACCTCCGCCATGTAGTCCTCCGACTTTGGTCTCCGAATTTCTTTGGTTTTTACAAGGTTGATTTGCTATTGGGGAACAGGCCCGAGCAATGGAAGCGATTGGGCAGAAGGGCGCTGGACAGGACGATTGGCCAGGAGGTCCTCCAGTTGGCAAAATTTGTCCACCTTCTACATAAGATCATCTAAGTCTTCCGAAGGGTTGATCATGAGCTCCTGGAAGATCAAGTTGTCAGCCTCAAGGCCCATTTTGAAGGAGGTCATTGCGATGCCCTGGTCGTAGTCCTGTATTTCATTGTACAACTCCCAGTACAGATCGGAGTATTACCGGGGAGACTCCCCCTGGAACTTCTGGAGGTTGATGAGGGCGCCGACGTCCTTCCGCTGGGTGGTGCTTATGACGAAGAGAACAAGGAACACCCACTCAAGATCCTTGAAGCTCTGGATGGACCTCGTCGAGAGTTTATTGAACCATAAGGAGCCTTATGTACCTAGGCTTGTGGGAAAAACTTTGCACATGACGGCCTCGTCGGTCGCGTAGAGGGCCATGACATGTCGAAAGTAAATAAGGTGCGTATAAGCATCAGTTTTTGGGTCATACCTGACAAATTTGGGCAGATGGAACCCCGAGGGGATTGTTGCCAACTCGATTGTCCTAAAGTATGGGGTTGGATTGAGCTGTCCGAGCCATGCGTCCATGCTTCGGTATGTGTTCCTTTGGGGAATCTCCAGAGAGGGTCTTTTCTTGTGCTGTCAGTGCTCCTCCCAGTTGTCCCTGTGAGGGGATGATGATGCGTGATGGTGATGCATGTACCGGTGTTACTTGTCGGGGCTCCGGTTGTCCACGGCTGGGCATTTATGATGCTCAAATGTCTCTGCCTCCAGTCTCCTACCCTAGAGCTCGCCTTTCTTCCCTCCTTCCTGTCGGACCGGGATGAAAACCACATGATCGTATATGTATAGGGTTTTGTCAGATCCCCCCAAGGACTGGGCACTGAAAGTAGATTCGCCATACGCTTGCTCATGGTATGCTCCATGCCTCTCGATTGGCGGATGTGTGGGGTCCTACCTTTACTTTTCTTTGCCGGCCCTATGTCGACTACTGTCTCCGGAGTTTGACGTGATAGAAGTTGTTCTTAGGGGAAGCCAGGCAAGTTTGGCAACTTATTCCTCGAGGAAGACGATCTCTGCGTCCTTTGTCCTCATCAACATATCCATAGTCGAAGCAAACTCAGAGCTAGGCCCAGCACTTCATCTTCCTGAGTTGTTCCTTATAGGAATGTGCTCTTTTTAAGTTGTATTTTGATTCTGTTCTTTTTGGTTGTCACCTTTTGAGATCAGGAATGTATGAGCATTTATGAAATGAAGAGAGAGAGAGAGAGAGGAAATCTCGAAGGGCCGTAGTCATTCTATTCATAAGTATTCCCTCCTGACCAATTCAGAATCCCTAGCTGCTCACCTCTTAGGCCCTCAGGTTGGAAATAAAGCTATCGCCCTTAAGAGAGGTAAGGATGCTTTGTAGCATCATCTATTCTAGTAGTGTAGAGTTCTGATCTTGCTAGTTTGATGTCAGCAGAAATGTCGAAACAACATTAAAAGAATGCCCTCGTGCTCCGCAAGCATCCTATCAAAAGAAGGAGGTCTGAGGACGAGGATGCTAATATGGTCATTAGGGAAGGAGGAGTTCCTCCTTAAGAAAAGACCTCTGCCCCTGCAGTTATCCTCGACAAGGCTGTAGGAAAGAGGCCCATGGTTGATGTGCCTCCTTATTCGGTCCCTTCCATAGATGCTCCTCCACCTCCAGACGTTGCTGAAAGAGAAAACTAATTATGCAATCACGATGATGGCCTATCGGGGCTCATAGATTCAAAGGTAACTTTAAAGAAGATGAGGTATTTTTCTCAACCTGTCGACATCTGGATCATGTCGGTGACTGACCCTGTGGACCTCTACAAAGGAGGCCTGTTCGATCTTGGAAAGGTATGGTATTGCTTAGGCCATTCCCTTTGATTTCCACGGTCACATCTTCTTTTTGTTTTTGTAATGTGCCTTTCTCCCGCAGGCTATAATAAAGATTGAGTTCCTTGATAGACAAGTTACTGTGCTTTCAAATGACAAAGATGTCTTGGAAGCTTCTAATAAGAGCATAGTTACTGACAACGTTGCTCTAACTAGGGAGCTCACTCAGACTCAACACTCAAAGGAGTCGGCAGATGCTTACATAGATGAGGTGACTGTCGCTCGGGACGTTGCTGTCACAAGTCTTACTTCTGCCAATCTAGAGTTGGAGAAGACGAAGGCCGAGCTTTCCCAGAACAAGAAGCTCGTTGAGCTTCAGCTTAAGCACTGGGAAGACAAGATCTCGGCTCTTGAAGCCCAAAAGATAGAGATTCTCAAGACTGCCCGACAACAAGTTATCAATGATTACAAGGCATCTGAGGAGTTTCAAAAATTCAAGAACGATCTGAAGCTTGAAATAGCCACTTCCATGGTTAAATCAAATGGCTACAAGGAGAGGATCTTTCATTACTTTGGTGAAGGTTTTAAAATGTTTAGGGAAGCTGCCTCCGCCTACTACCCCGACACTGACTTCTCAATCTTTCACTCGATGCCCAAAGAAACGGGGGTAACAATCGACATACCTGATGTAGAGGACAAAACTCTTGATAATCCCGTTTTCTTGGAGACTACCGAGGAAAATATTCAAAAAGCATCTGTTGAGGCTCTTGATACCACTAAGGTGGCGAAAGTTTCTGTTGACAGGGCTTCTGATGACATTATAACTGTAGAGGTCTCAGACATCCCTGGGGTTACTGAGGCCTCTGTCAATCCTGTTATTGATTCTGTAGTGGCTAAGGCCAAATGTAATATCCATCCCAGAAATTTTTTATTTTAAATGAAGTTGATCGATAAATAAAATATGAGGTATGTGATTAGTGGTGATGTGCGGTTAGTTGCGAGATCCACGCTTGTTAAAAAATGAGGAGTTTAAGAAAATTATAAAAATTTAAAGGAATGAAGTTAAATTGAATGAAAAAAATTACGGACTCAATTGCGATTAAAAGGAACAAAATTTCTGAACAAATGCATGTTGAATTCCAAATGAACCACATATGTTGTGATTGAAAAAAATGAAACTCAATCAAAATTATCTCATTAGGTTGGATAAAAACTGTGGTAGCCGGACCTTGGCCTTGAGGGATCGGATTCATCACAGGAAATCAGTCGTAATTCCGAACCTTAAGGATCCCACAACATCCCGACCTGTCGGCTTAACGGACCTTCAAAAGATACCCTATGACCGGAGGATTGGATTGATGATCCACCAGTTCCCCTCGGCAGAACATAACAGTGTCTCAAAGGAAGCAATCCGGAGGTCAGACCACACGACACTGTAAAAGCGTCCGGTCGGACCAAAGCTTGTCGGACAATTGACTCCCAGACCTTCGGCTACCACACCATTTGATATAGCATCAAACGCGACCCTTGTGGCAAGGGCGTGGTTCCCGGTCGTTCGGCTATCTAGCGGAGGGTTCGCCTTCCGGCAATATCCTAGCACGGAGCGCATCGCATACCCGCTTATGGGTCCCCCATCTGTACGATCAACTCGGCCCACCGACTGCACCGACCTATTTGGCCCAGTACGTGCACAACTCGGGACCAGCACTGTCACAACCCAACCCGACAATTTACAAGGTAATTACCGGATTAGCGACGTGACAATATCATAGTACAGATTACAATTAAACATAACAATAAATAAAGAGCTTCTAAAAATAAAAACTGAAACTGCCAACCACAAAACTGAGTACAAAGGATAGTCTACTGGGCTCAACAAACTGGGTAAAAACAAGACCCAGGCCCGAAATAACAGAAAGAACAGTACAATATTTCAATCACTTTTCCTTTTACTTTACAATTTCTCTTCTTTCAAGTGATAAAGTTCCTTTATTACAAAATCTGTACAAGTAAAGAATATTATAAAAAATGTGATAAAGTTGCTTTGCCCAATGTTTTCCAATCTTTCCAAAACCGTTTCCTCATATATAAATATAGATGTTTCAACATGTGTTTTTCAACATAACTTTCACCTTTTCCGCTTTCATCAGATCTAATATTGATCCATCTCTATCATAAGATCGAATAAAGGATCTTTTCACAATTTCCCTTCTTTTCCTTGCTTTCCACTTATACATTATATATATATATACTAATATAGACAAGGTCATTCAAATCCGTTTACCAACGTTATTTCCAGATCTGTTACCCAAATAAAACATTCCTGATGAATACACAGGTGGATAAATTTTCGGGGGCCGCTCCTCTCCTAGCGGTAAGGATAAGTATATATGACACACAACATTATTAGCCCCGGGATAAGGCTGTCACCCCACATCGACCCGGGGCCAAGGTCTTTTTCAGTCACCCAACATTATTAGTCCAGGGCCAAGGCTTCAAGGCTATAATAGATATGATAGCTCTGACAAAATACTTTTTAAAGTATAAATAAAAATCTTTTTCCGTATTTCCACTTTCTTTCCATCTTTCACAATACCAAATACAAAACCATCTTTTCCACAATTCTCTTTCCAAACATTATTTCATATGTGATGCTTTTCTCAAATCCTTTTCTTTTTCATTAAACTCAAACTTTATAGAATAACCTTTTATTACAATTTACTATCTTATTTATAAAGTTATAAAATATACTCACCGAGATTAAGCGATATTCTTTCCTTTTTCAGCGGTTGTGGATGGCGATGGATCCGAACCTATTTAAACAATAATCTTTAATTAGAAACATAAAACATTTATTTTATGAAATATTATGTTTTTACAAAATTCCAAGATTTTTCTCATTTTCTGCTCAATATTCAATTCTGGCCATTTTTATAAAAATAGCTTAGATATCGGTATCTTAAACTTGCTAAGATATCGGTATCTAAGATCATACAAGATACCGGTTTGAAAATATGAGATATCGGTTTCTGACATTTTTGCAAGATATCGGTTTCTTTGTTTATAAGATATCGGTATCTAGTTCATTAATGAAGATATCGATTTGCAAGAAATGAAGGTACTGTGAAGCATGAAAACTGAGATACCGGTATCTAAGGAACTAGGATGCCATTTTTTAGAGAAAACTTAAGACATCGGTTTGCTAAGGTCTTTAGATACCGCAAGCCCAACCTACTAAGATATCGGTATCTAAAGATGCTAAGATACCGATTTCTAAGGAGAAACTCTAGATACTGGTTTCTAGGATTCAAGATACCGCATGGCCTCATTACTGAGATACCGATATCTAGAACCTCGAAGATATCGGTATCTAGGGTTTTTCCTGCAGAATTCGAGCAAGACAACAATGGAGTTCTATGTGATCAAAAATCATCAATACTTAACCAAATTCGACGATTTAAAATGCTATAAACTCCTAAGGATGAGTACAACTTAATTCTAAAAATCTGGAGCTATTTTCCCCAAATTTTGAATTTTTGAATTTTGATCCCTAAAAATTCTAGTAAAATTCCTAAAATTCTTATTTAATATTTTTAAGCTTTTAAAATTATTTCGGGTATTTTTATTAATATATTAATATATTTTAATAATTTTAATCTTCTTAATTAATTGATTAAGCTTAATTAATGAGAACGAGTTCTACAACACTTCCCTCCTTAAAAGAATTTTGTCCCGAAATTAAGGACATACTCTGTCTCCTATGTAGCTTCTTCTACTGAGTGACTGCGCCACAGCACTTTGACCAAAGGAATGGTTTTGGTGCGTAGCACTTTATTTTTTCTATCAAGAATTTGGACTGGTTCTTCTACATAAGATAAATCTCCTCGAATCTCGATTGGCTCTATGGCTATGACATGGGATGGGTCGGGTAGATACTTCTTAAGCATTGAGACATGCAACACATTGTGCAGACGAGATAGATTTGCTGGCAAATCAAGTCGATAAAAAGTAGCACCAACGCGATCTAGAATTTTAAACGGACCAACATAACACGGACTTAACTTCCCTTTCTTGCTGAATCTCATAACTCCCTTCTACAGTGAAACTTTGAGAAACCCCCAATCTCCTCTCTCAAATTCTAATTCTCTTCTTCGGTTATCAGCATAACTCTTTTGCCTGCTCTGCGCTATTTTAATTTTATCACAAATTATCTTGATTTTATCAGTTGTTATTTGAACGATTTCCACCCCTAACAATTTGCTTTCTCCCGCTTCGGCCCAATAAATAGGTGTTCTATACTTTCTCCCAGATAACGCTTCATAAGGTGCCATTTCGATCGTAGCTTGGTAACTATTATTATACGCGAATTCCATCAGCGGCAACAAATCATCCCAACTTCCTGAAAATTCTAAAACACATGCTCGCAACATATCTTCTAGGGTCTGAATGGTTCTTTCTGATTGTCCATCCGTCTGCGGATGAAACGTTGTACTGAATTTCAAAGC
>NMUG010007396.1:0-12095 GCA_002855965.1 Monotropa hypopitys
TTTTTTTATCCCTGCTACAGGTCATGACTCCTGTTACATCTTTGGTCCTATTTACTCTACTTCACCTGAAAAACTTCCTTCCTATCATCCATTTAGTCAAGAAGAAGCTTTGCTTCTATCCCTTCCAGGGCTTCATAGAACTGGACGGGAAACTAGGTCAACTATTCGGTCATGGCCTAATGCTTCTCCATCTTGGGTTAATTGGGTTCAGCGTATGTCTTTCTTCTATAGGAATGAGTGGGCATATATGTGTATATCTGGGATGATTGAATTTTCCACTCAGAACTGCCTTTTTAATCCAGCCTTATCTCAGCATCTACATATTTTTGGTCTACTACCTCCAATACTTTTGTTTTTAAGTTTGGGCTTATATCCCCTACTGTGTTGGATATAGTACTTCTCACAGGTCTTTCTTGCACTGGTTTAGAAGTTAATGCCAGTCTTGAACCTCAACCATATTCTCCTCCATTTGATACTTCTTCTAAAAAATAACGGAGTTACTCCAATTTTCTGGCTACCTATAAATAGGAGTCAAATCCCCCTTCCTTTCATAAAAAATAGCATTTTATCTGTACTAGATTAACAAGCACTTGTTGTGCGTAGCTGGTCTAAAAATTACCAAATAATATCTTAAATTGGCTATTGGTCTAGCACAAAGTGCTAAGCTTGCTCTGGCACCTTATTTGTTAGGTATCCTTTATAAGTGTCTTTTTCTTTTGTTCAGGCCAAAATAAATTGTAGCTGTGGTGGCCCTTTTTGGGTGCTGATTGGACTGTCTATGATGAGCTGATAACATGTCCAATAGGGAGAATAACCTGTTCAGAGACATTCTTATCAGATTATAGATGATCTAGTTAGGACAGTTGAGAAAGAATTAATGTTCAGATTCTAGCTGAGTTGATATAGCTAGCCGTACACATAATTGCCTGCAGTGCGACCAAGATTGGGCCGAGAAGGCTATACTGGCAGTGCGGTGGTGCTAGTGTGCGGGATGGGTCATGCGGCGAATAATGTCTTAGGTGATCAGCGCGGGGTCTGTCTGTACGGCAGCGTCTTCAGCACGGGGTCTTGGATGCACGACGGGAATACGTCTGGGCATTAATTGGCCAATCAGTGACCATAAATGCACTTATTGTGTTCATACTGATAGAGAAAACATTTTGATCTGATTAAAAGAAGAAGTTGTAAGGATGTAACGGGTACTGAAGACGAGGAGTCTTCTGTCCATATTCATTCCCCTCCATGATAAGACATCAAAGAGTTGGAAGGTCACCATTAATGAGGAGAGCAGAGGTACAAAAGGCATTTTTCTTCACCTGTGAAAGGTACGGTCTAACACATTCTTCTATTTTCCTCTCTTTCGATAAGGATTTTGTTACTCCATTTGGGACTAACTTAATCATCGGAGGGCCTTCCAAGCCACAGTGGCGGGGGGTCTTCTAACTGTTTATTTTGGTTGCAGCAAGCGAAGACAAGATTGAACAGTAGCAAGTAATTAGCAAGGAAAGAGTCCCAAGTCCAGTCTAACAAAAGCACTCACGATAGTGACAGAAATCGCCATCGACAAGCCTCTTTTATTCAGGTATTTTTATTACTCACATATTCCCCTTTCCTTTCATTAGTATTTTTCTTAGATCCTTTTTCCTTTAATCTTTTCAGAGATCAACAAGAAGAGTACTGACATCTGAAGTAGAAAAACAACTCTTTCTGTCAATACTACTGCTGAGGCTAGTACCTTTTTGTTGACAGAGGATATTCTACTTCCTACCTTTTCCACAAACCTTCCAGAGGTTAGTGATTTTGTCAGGAATATAGCAGAAGAGGAGATAGGTACTGTTGAAGCTAGTACCTTTCTGTCGACAAAAGAAATTCCAACAGACTTTCTAGAAGTCCCTGATGTAGTTATGGAAGAAGTCACTGATGTAGTTATGGACAAAGTTCCTGATGTAGTTATGGAACCATCAGAGGAAGAAATTATTCTTCACTTTGGAGTTGAAGATATCATTCCAAATGATAATAGAGCATTGGTGGTAGTTCCATCACATCTGTTAGTGATTGTTACTATTGAAGAAATTGATAATCAGGATGGTCATGTTATACCAACAATTACTAACAATCAATCAACCCCATTGTCTGAAGAAACTTATCACCCAGATGATATGGCAGAGGTTATTGGTAACCAAGAGGTCCAATTATCTGAGAGTGGTCAATCCATGTCCCCTGTTGGTTCTCTTCATCTTAATCTTGATACTATTCAATCAGTAAATGATGATTTATCTATTGATACTCAAGTTTTGGAGTCTGATTCTGAAAATCCTTCCTTTCCACCTGAGGTAACCCAAACCTTCAATGTTGATTTAGAGGAAATTCTTTCTAAGGCTAAATCAATATCTTTTCTGAGATTTGCTCAATGATTACGAAAGACCTTACATATTATATTAAAGTACGCCCAAATCGTTCTGGCCTAGTCGATTTGCTTCCAAACTCTTCCAAGGGTGCTGATGAAGATTATTTGATCGTTACTGGGAATTGGGAGCACCCAGCTGATGAGGATCCCATCATTTATCTCCCGGATAGGGAGGGCGCACCTAGTTAGTATTTTATTTTTGCTTTTCGATAATTTTTATGATTGATTTTTTTTTTAAATTTTTAAACCCGATTTTTATGTTCCTCTTTGTTTACAGGACATGGAATCAATCCGCCGACCAAGGAGTGCCGCTATGGAATTCACGAAGATGATTTGAAAAAGATTCAATATTACAGGGACAAAAGTTGTCATAGCTTACTTGGCTATACCTCCTGGTACAGAGGGTATAAACACAGGCAAGTAACCGTTGCCCGAACTCATATTCCTGAGGGAATTCCAATTCCTCAGAGTTCTTCCCAGGTTGGTCCCTCTATATCTCGTTCTAGACAACCCTGCCCTGGTCCAACATCTTCCCGAACAGAAACTGACCCAATAGATGAGGAAATAGACCGGACTGTTCATTCCCCTACTCCCGAACAAGAAAAATCAGGTTCTATCGAAGAATTATTCAGAGAAAGTTTTGAGCATCATGATTCTTCTAATTCTGTGGAAATCGTAGGTGCATTTAATTCTGTTTTATCTTCCTCCTCTAGTTACAGCCCTAATTCAAAAGACATGGATTGTGACAGAGAAATTGATTTTTTATCTATTGCTTTCAAGAAAGTGGTTAGAAACCCCTCATCTCAAACCACTAAACCTCAAATTTTAAAAAGTCAATCTTCTACTACTCCTCTTGCTATTCCTCCTCTTGCAGTAATTCCTCCATCTACAACAGGTTTCCCTCCTCCTCTTACTTCTATTGATATTCCACCAATTCCCCCTGTTGCTCCTAGCCACAATCTAAGGGCTAGGAAACAAGTCAATGTTCCTTCAGCCCAGGAACATCCTTAGCCTAAACGTGCTAAGACTGCTGAAGAAAAGGGAAAACAGACTGCTCCCGCACTGTGGGAGCCTGCGCAGAAGTGATAGGCCTTTAAATGTGGATGACCAAGTGAGTCCTAGGACTACTTCTGCAATAATGTCAGCCCTACTCTTGCCCAAGGACATTGAGACAGAAGCAAGCCAAACTCTCACAACTTTGTTTACTTCCTCACTTTCTCACATGTTTAAGGTATTTACAAAATTCCTTTGATTTCCATTCATTTACATTTCTACTATTAATTTTACTTTTCTTTCTTTTCCAGGCATGTCAACAAATTTATTGTCTTTCTCAAAAGACTATACTAATAGGACATTCTAAAGCTGATGCTGAAAAGAAGCTCGAATCTGCTCTGGCAGATAAAAGTAATCTAGAAGGAAAAACAAAAAAGGCAATGGATGACTTGACTGCGGCTGAAGAGAAAAGCTCTTCAATTCAAAAACAACTGGAGTCTGTGAAGATTGAAGCTGCTTCTCACCTTTCTAAGAACATTATTTTAAGAGAGCAGAATGCGGATCTGAGGATAAAGATGGAGGCATCTCTTGCCGAGGTGGAAAAACTGAAAAATGATGCTGATTCCTTCAAGGTTGCTGCCACGATTGCTGAAGAGGCAGCTCGGAAAGAGGGATATGAGAAGTGCAAGGCCTCCTTTGTAGGCCAACTTCCAAAAATAACCAACACCTTTTACTTGCAAGGTTGGCTTGAGGCCTTGAGAGCTCTGGACACCCCAGAAGATTCCTCCTTTTTTAAGGACATTCCTTACCCAATCCCGGGAGTTACTCCTGCAGAGCTCCCTGATAATTTGGCATCATCATCTGCTACTCCGGTTGCTGAGGAATTATCTATCCAAGCTAACCCTGAAGCTACCAATCCCACAAATCCAGAGGATGCCAATGCTAATACCAACATTGCCCCCTGTTGTTTAGGATCTGTTTTCTTTAAACTTCCTTGTATGTTGTTTTGTAATTTCAGACTATCGTACTTTTTCTTTGGTAATGGGAATCTTGTTTCTGTTAAGGGTTTACTTATAATCATTACTTTGTTTGCTAAATTATTCTAAGGTTTAAATTTCAAAAAATCAATAACCATTTTGAAACATAAACTTTAACATAATAGATATGATATCATAAAATCATACCTTAATGATTTTGAATTCCCATTCTTTCTTCTGCACCATTCTTCTAATCAGCATCTTTATCATTTGCAACTTTTTCTTGCTTCTATGAACCATTCTTCATATCTTGCAATCATTTCTTCAATCTTGCTTGCTTTATCATTCTGTAGATCCTCTGTTCTTTCTGTTTTGAGTAAATGCTAGGCTTCTCACCTTTTGCACTTACTCGGGAAGATAATTCCATCATCTGTTCTGGGCTTGCTCTCACCTCAGGACATTTGATAAGAAAAATAGCCCCAAACTTTCTGTTTTGAATACTTGTTAGATTACAAGTTTCAGGAAGACAATTCTGTTCTAACATAGGCTTGCTCTCACCTTTGTTATTGAACGGTAAAGTAGCCCTTTTCTTTCTGTTTTGAGCATTGAATACCGGACTTCTCATCCATATGTATTCAGCTCGGGAAGACTTTTTTGTCACAAACTTTAAAAAGTATGTGTCACAAAGCAGTAGCCCCTTTGTTCTTTCTGTTTTGAGCAAAAATATTGGACTTCTCATCCATATATTTGTGTGCTCAGGAAGACAATTTTGTCACAAACCCTAAGGTATGTGTCACAAAAAAGTAGCCCTAAATCTTCTGTCTTGTCTCTATCTCTTTCTCTATCATATGCCCCCTTTCATGGAATTAAAGTTCATCAAGACTTTCATTGCATGCAATATCGGTAACAATACAAGTAAAGATAAATGAATTTCATTAAAAGATCAATACAACAACTGATAATACTTTCTTAGATTCAGAGTATTCCATGTTCGTGAAATCACTTTTCCTTCTAAATCTATTAGTCTGTATGATCCTGGACTTGCTTTTCCAATCATTTTATATGACCCTTCCCAATTTGGCCCGAGCTTGCCTTCTGTAGGATCTTTCATATTGCCGAGTACTTTTCTTAATACTAGATCACCAATCTCAAATTCTCTAGGATGTACTTTCTTGTTATAATACCGAGAGAGTTGAGATTGATAAGCTGCCAGCTTCACATAGGCTCTTTCTCTTTTTTCTTCAATCAAATCCAGTTGTACTGTCATTGCTGAATCATTGCCTCCTTGTTCTATCATCTCTGTTCTGATCGTGGGGATTCCCACTTCAAGAGGAATAACTGCCTCCACCCCATAAGCCAATGAGAATGGGGTTTCACCAGTAGACCTTCGAGGTGTTGTTCGATAAGCCCACAAAACAATGGGAAGCTCATCAACCCATCTGTCTTTTGCCTTGTCCAATCTTTTCTTGATTCCATCCAAAATAGTCTTGTTGGAAGCTTCTGCCTGTCCATTGCTCTGGGGATACCCCACTGATGCATAAAAGTTTCTGATTTTGTAACCCGCACAAAGGGCTTTGAATTTATCTTGAAATTGGGTTCCATTGTCAGAAACTAATGCACAAGGGATCCCAAACCTTGTAATTATATTCCTCCAAACAAATTGTTCTACATTCTTCTCAGTGATCTTTGTCAACGGCTCCGCTTCTATCCATTTTGTAAAATAATCTGTTCCAACTAAAAGATATTTCTTCATGTGCTTTGCTGTTGGCATTGGTCCCAAAATGTCTAGCCCCCACTGAGCAAATGGCCAGGGGCTAGTTAATGGTGCAAAATCAACAGCAGGCGTATGAATAATAGGGGAAAACCTCTGACACTTATCACAGTTCTGAACATATATCTGTGCATCCTCTTGCATATAAGGCCACCAAAATCCTTGAGAAATTGCCCTATGAGCAAGTGAACGACCACCAACATGGCTGCCGCACACCCCCTCATGGATCTCATAAAGAAATTTCTGCACAAGAGTTGGATGAACACACCTTAGATATGGTCCTGTTAAGGACTTTCGATACAAATCTTGACTGGGAGAAAGCCAAAATCTGGTTGACTTAAGTCTCAGTTTGTGTGCTTCTTTCTTGTCATCTGGCAGCGTTCCATGTTTGATGTATGCCACAATTGGATCCATCCAGCTTGATCCAAGGTCAAGATCCATACTTTCTTCAACATGAGGCTTTTCAATGATCGGCTGAGGTAATGATTCAATCCTGATTGTGCGGCGAAGGTTCACTGGTACTGATGATGCTAGACACGCCAAGGCATCTGAATGGCTATTTTGCTTTGAAGTGATCTGCACAATCTTTGTTCTGGAAAAATGGCCTAAGGCTTCTTTAGCTTTCTCAACATAAGAAGCCATTCGGTCATTCTTAGTTGCATATTCACTAGACAATTGGTTGACAACCAACTGACTATCACAATGAATTAACAAATCATCAGCTTGACATTGTTGTGCAGTATTAAGTCCTGCAAGCAAAGCTTCATACTCGGCAATGTTATTAGTAGCATTAAAAGCCAACTGGATTGACTGTTCTAATGCCAATCCATCTGGTGAAAATAATACAACACCAATTCCAGCTCCTTTGTTACAAGAAGAACCATCTACAAAAAGTTTCCATTGTTTTGATGAGTCTTCTGGTAGGTCTGCAGTCTTTTCAATTGGTACTGGTTGTTCTGCTTCATGTCTTGGTTGTTCTGATGGCTCTGGATCTTTTTCTTGCACTGGCTCTGCTTTACTGCTTCCAGGAGTAAATTCTACAACAAAGTCTACAAGAATTTGCCCCTTGATTAGTGTGCGCGGAATGAATCGGACATCAAATTCCCCGAGCTCAACCGACCAAGCATCCACTCTTCCCGAAAAATCTGCTTTTTAAGTACAATTTTTAAGGGATGAGTGGTTGGCACTTCGATGATGTGAGCTAGGAAGTAATGTTTCAACTTCCTTGATGCCATCACCAAGGCCAATATTAACTTTTCCAATGGCAAGTATCTTGTCTCTGCATCAAGAAGTGTTTTGCTGACATAATAAATAGCTTTTTGCTCGGCATTCTCTTCTTTGACTAGAATAGCACTGACTGCATGTTCTGATACTGCAAGGTAAAGCTTTAACACTTCTTCGGGCTCTGGTGTAACAATCAATGGTGGACTGGCAAGATATTTCTTCAACTCTTGAAAGGCATTTTTACATTCCTTTGTCCAGTTGTAAGTAGCTTGCTTTTTCAACAGTTGAAAGAAAGGTCTGCATCTGTCAGAGGACCTGCTGATGAACCTGTTCAGCGCGGCTACCATTCCCGTAAGCTTCTGAACTTCCTTAGTCTTTCTAGGACTTTGGAGATTTTGAAGAGCTGAAATTTGATCTGGATTTGCTTCTATTCCTCTTCTAGTGACCAAATGTCCCATAAATTTTCATGAGCTAACACCAAAAGCACATTTGGAAGCATTAAGTTTTAACTTAAAGTTTATGAGTACCTCAAAAGTTTGACGTAAATCTGCCAAGTGAGATTCTGCTTTCTTAGACTTGATCACTATGTCATCAATATACACTTCTAGGTTCTTGCCGATCATGTCTTTGAACATCTTTGTAGCCAGCCTCTGATATGTGGCTCCAGCATTCCTCAGCCCAAATGGCATAACTTTGTAGCAGTATAAACCTCTGGGAGTGATGAAAGAAGTCTTCTCCTGGTCAGGTTCAAACATTGCAATTTGATAGTACCCTCTATATGCATCCAGGAAGCTCATTCTTTGGAATCCTGCAGTTGCATCCACCAATTGATCGAATTTGGGCAAAGGAAAGCTATCCTTAGGACAAGCCTTGTTGAGATCTGTAAAATCAACACAAACTCTCCATTTGCCATTCTTCTTCTTAACCACCACTGTATTGGCCAGCCATTCTGGATAATATACTTCCCGAATTGCTCCAGCTGCCAATAAATTATCCACCTCCTCAATGACTGCATCTGTATGTTGTGCTGCCGATCTCCGTCTTCTTTGCATGATAGGTTTAAACCCCGGATTGACATTCAAATGATGGCAAATCACTTCGGGATCAATCCCAGGCATCTCTTGTGGTGTCCAAGCAAAAACATCAATGCTATCTTTCAAAAACTGGACCAAATATTGCTCATCTTCTTCTGGAATTTCCTCTCTAACCAAAAAATAACGCTCTTCATCGGATGGATGAGCTGCAACTTTCTTTAATTTTCCATCACTCTTTCTTCTGGATTCTTTCCAACATCCTCCAACGTTGGTTGATCTGCCACTTCTATGGATTTGACCTGTTCAACTCGCTGTTTTGTTTTCAAAGAAGCTACAAAACAACTTTTAGATATAGCCTGATTTCCTTTGATACATTCAATTCCCTTTGGGCCAGGAAATTTAAGAACCTGATGATAGGTTGAGGGGATTGCTCCCATCCTATGCATCCATGTTCTTCCAACTATTGCATTATATGCTGAAGGGACATCTACGACCAAGAATTCGGTGTTCAATGTGACCCTTCCAACACGGACTGGTAGAACCACCAATCCTAGAGGCCAAACTGGTTCTGCACTAAAACCAATTAGGGGGATCTTGGCTTCCTACAAATTTGCTTCTGTTAAGCCCATTTTCTTAAAGGCATCAAAATAAAGAATTTCGGTGGAACTTCCCTGATCAACCAATATCCTCTCTGTATCAAACTTGGAAATTTCCAAGGTAATGATTAGAGCATCATTGTGCGGCACCTGTACTCCATCAAGATCTTCTTCTGAAAAAGAAATCTTTTCAAGTCCATCCTCCCTTGATCGCTTCTGGCCAAGCTGTAAAACGTGATGTGAATGGCCTTCCCTTCTTCTTTGAGCGCGGGCGTCATTCTCTGAAGTCGGTTCTACCATGCCATGGATCACATGGATAGTACCAAGGGGAGCTAAAAATCTGTGCTCAGGACTAGCTGCCCTTTGATTCTCCTCTCGTGCTACATTCTCTGGACTTGCAAGATATTCCTTCAGATGTCCTGCAGCGACCAGATCTTCCAAAAACTTTTTGTACGTGTTGCAATCTTCTATCATATGGCCAAACTCCCTGTGAAAGTTGCACCTTTTCCCAGTTGCTTCTAACTTAGCCTGATTACCTCCTTGTTTCTTGGGCCATCTCCAGAATGGTTCATCCTTCATTGGCCGGATAATACGAAAAATAGGAGTATTAAAAGTAGTATGAATAGCTTTAAAAGATTGCGGACCTCGCCTTGGGACTCTCCGTGCTGCGTACAACACTTCATTTGGTTCTTCTTTTCTTTCAGCAACAGTAGGTTTTGGTTCTTGCTTCCTCTTTTCCTTTGGCTTTTTCTGACTCACTGTGTTGGCTTTATGAGCTTTATGGCCACTCCACTCATTTTCCCGAGCAATTTCATCTTCCACCTTCGCATGCTGCTCCACTCTATCCATCAGCTCCACCATAGTCTCCACTGGATTCATTGTGAGAGACTCCCGCAGCTTCTCTTGAACAGATAATCCAAGCTTGAAGGTTGCAACTGCATATTTTTCACTACAATCTTCTATCTCATTGTAAATTCCCATGTATCTTCCAGCATATTCTCGGATGGACTCATCTGATTTCTTCCTTAATGACATCAAGGAATCAAATTCCTTCGGTGGTTTTCGATAAGTGAGAAATCTTGCCACAAACTGCTCGGCAAGATCCTCCCATCCCATAACTGAATATGGAGCAAGAGTATGATACCAGTTTAGAGCAATTTCCCCTAAACTGGATGCAAACATCTTACAATATAAATCCTCATCTCCAGAATGCATGATCATGGATTGGAGATATGCCTTTAAATGTGCCATGGGGTCTGAAGTCCCATTGTACATTTGGAATTTTGGCTGAACAAAATTCCTAGGCAAGGGATAATCGTTAATCTCAACACATAGAGGTGTTGATGTCATCTGCCGCAATGCCCTCCTGGCATTTTCTTGCGTTGTCCTACTTCCTCCCATACGATGATCAATTAGATCTCGAATTTCATTCATATTTGGAGGCAATGGAATTGGCCTCCTCATCTCATCTCTTGGTTGCCTTTCTTCTTCATAGTACCTCCTGCCCCGCGCTGGAATTTCTGGAATCCGGTTTCTTTGCTCGTAGTTGGACCTTCTTGATCTATCCTCCTGATTATATCCTCGGCTCCTTCCATGAGTATGACTATTCTGATCATCAAGAACAGGCCTAGGTACATTTTGATTCCTAGGTCTGTTTTGTTGATCACGCTGGATTCTGGTTCCTCTGGATCTTGAACGAGATCGTTGTGGAATATTGGCTTCCACTTGTTGAGGATTTGGAATTTCACCTCTTCTAAGCTCCTGAATCTCCCTTTCCAATCTTTCGATTATCTGATCGCGGTTTTCAACAACTCTTTCTAAATCTGCCTCCCTCCTGGTGGCAGGACTTCTGGTTTCTGAAGAAGAATGCTCAGATTCTTCATCATCCGAACTATGACTCTTCGACGGAGGGCTCTCCTCCTAAAGAATCTGCCTTGGCCTTTTAGTACCACTGGGTGTGGCAATTTCCAATCCCTTTCCTTTCATCTCAGCTGTATTCTTTTCTTTCACCGGCGTTTCTAGTGCTCGTCTTGACATTTTTTTTGGACCGAAAAATGGAAATCTTTAAATCTTTAGAAAAGATTTCCCACAGACGGCGCCAATTGTGGGTGGGAATTTTGCGATCACCCTTGAACTTGTCCAAAAATGTCAGAAAGGATTTGCTGTTGAGTTTCCCGCAAGAGTTGACTTCAAGACTTTGTGCTGCAAAACAGAATAAGACTAAGGGACCCCTCCCTTCTTCTCAGGGGGCACTCCGATGATCAAGTTAATATTTGAATGAAATATAACTTGAAAAGAAGACTGAAATTCAGAGAGAAAATCAGTAACAAGAATTTTCATACCTTGTAAATGTATCTACCTTTGTATTTATACTTCTTTCTTACATTATTGTCTGGGTCCCACCTTTCATAAACTAAGTTTTTGAATGGTGGGGTCTGACTGTATATTCCTCTCTTTTTGTCTTATATATTTTCTTAAAATATACCAAACGGCTAGTGGGCCCCTCATGTTTCCACTTCTAACAGTATTATTGGCTCCACTGAATCTTTATTTTGGCATTTTATACATTACATTCTTTTATATTTATTGCGAATCATTCTTTTCTGAGATTTGCTCAATGATTACGACTTTTCTTCCAAATCATTCCATAATCTAAACTATCACGATCAAACCTTTTATTTTACTTTTCTTACCTTCACATGTCTATAAATTAATTAAATACAGATTTTCGACTGATTACCCGAAACTAATATTATATTCTCGAGCTCCAATTCTGCTCGGGATATAATTCTGTAACGTACCGTTATTAATAATTCTGATCATTCTAGATATCTTCTTTCTTAATTTTGACTTTATCATTAGATAGCACTTGCTCAGATCGTCACTTTCGACTATTATCCCGAAATGAATAACAATTGCCCGAGCTGAATTTCAGCTCGGGAGATACCATTGAAGAATATTATTTATATCGCTCTTTTCTGTATAACTTTAATTTCTGCGCGGGACATAATCATTTTGTGTGGGATTTAATATTTTAAGCATATAAACTACCTTTTAATCATTCTTATGGTTGCTGTCACGCCCCGGATTTTC
>NMUG010007397.1:0-12094 GCA_002855965.1 Monotropa hypopitys
CCCATGCAGGGCTGTTAGTCTGACCAGCGTGGCAGAGCAGACCTGCTATTTGGCCGAGCTGAGCCTATGTGTAAATCCCCCCTTATCACTACCTTTCCTCGGTTAGCTTTCAACTTAGCTAATGCCTCTCTGCTCAGCTTGGGGGCCATCTCCTTCTCTGCTGCCTCTGAAATCTCGAGAGCAAGGTAAGGGATTAGCCAACATCATAATCAAAAATGAATATGTATAAATACCTCTTTCCAGGGCTAAGACCTCACTTTTAACTTCTGGACCAAGGAGGTGAATTGACAGACTCTCTGGTGAAACAAGCTGGTCTGGCTCATGAATGTCGTGTGATTCAAAACACTTACGAACCACTGCCTCCTCCGAAGAAAGGCCAGTCTTCCGTCTGGCTGAATTATAGAGTAGAAGATAAAAGTTAGTAAATGAACAGGCTCAAAGGAAACGTACAAATTGATCACATAGGATGAGTGCTCATTGCTCACACAAGGATGAGGGTACCCCCCATTTCCTCTGTATGCGGGGAGTGAGCTGATCTTCCCAGCTCTGACACTCCCATCCAGAACCGCCGACATAAAAGATCTTGTCTTTCCATTCCTTGACTGCAGAGGGTAATTTGCCCACTACGGCTGGGGAGTGTGGTCTATTTCTAAAATACCACCATGCCTCGGTGTGGGGGACCTCTTTAATGGCAAAAAGATTGCAAAATGAAGACACACTCAGAGTTTTCTTGTCATCTAAGACAACTAGCCACAAAACAGCACAACTCACCAAGAGCCTGTAGCCATTGGGGGCCAGTTGCCCGGGGGCAAGGCCAAACCTAGCAAGAATTTGCCTAATGATCTTAGGGAAGGGAAGACGTAGTCCAACCTCTAGGGCATCTTGATATATGCAAATTTCATTGGGATAGCTATCACAAGCCCTTTCATTAGGGTTAGGAGCTCGTAGGTGAACGGAATCAGGGATTTGAAATCGTCTTCGTATCACCCCCAAAGCATCAGAGTCGAGTGTGGAAGGATAAGAAAGGGCAAAAACATTGAACTTTAGCCTAGGGTACTGGGCAACGAGCGACTATCCAGACATTTCCGTGGCCTCATTACCAGGAGGGGGAGGACCCGTTAGCGCTAAGACCCTAGTGCCACGACCCATAAGGGGCACCTCTTCTTCCGTGTTCTCGCTAACCGTGGTCTTATGCTCTACCTCAGACATGATCCAAAGAAAGCAAGTATGCACCAAAGAGAGAGAGAGAGAGGACGTACCAAGAATGCAAAGGCGAATGCTCAAAACCCTCGAGGAGGCAAGGTGCTGATGGGTGTTCCCTAGAAAACCGCAAAAGGTCCTATACCAATCCCACGGGTATGGAAATCGACAAATGATCTCCACCGACCTCTTATTTCTCAGTGAACGGCTCGTAAGCAGCCACGTGGCAAGAATGAGACGTTTTGTATTATACATTTAATGCTCGCGAAAACCCAAAAGGTGACGGCGTTACCATCTACGTGTTTTTACCAAATTAGCCTCGCACCTATGTTGATAAAAACAGGGGAGTAGCTGATAGGCTGAGCTGAGCTAAGACCTCAGCACCAAAGATAAGACCTTAGGTCGGCCCTAAAGTCACAAGTCTTCTGACCTAACCAGAAGGACCTTAGCAGAGGAATAGGCGAGAATGGGGCGACCTCAGCCATTGGGCTGAGTACAACGAGAGTAAGTCTTTCCCGCCTGTGCATTATTTGAACTATGAGGTCGGCGGGATTAAAACGGAAAGGCGAGATGTAGGAAAATGGGAGCTGGACGTCGGAGTTCCCGTGGTAGCGACCGGAGGAGTTTCAAACACGTGACTGTGTATTTCCTCGGCGTGGGTGAGAGATGAGATCTGCGATGGTGGAGTCAAGCGCTGTAGACTAGAGTTGATGGGGCACCTAATGAGGTCGAGAGGGAAGGATTTGAGATCGGGAGAGGGATGATGAGGAGAAAGTTTCGGAGTGCACTGCTCAAGAATTGTTCGAGAATTGTGTGCAAGTGCAGAAAGCGTGAATGGTAAGGATTTGGGCGGTGGAGACAGTTGTTCGATTTGGACGTGTATATGTATGATAGGGTGAGCTGAGCTAAGACCTCAGCACCAAAGGTAAGACCTTAGGTCGGTCCTGAAGTCACAAGTCTGCTGACCTAACCAGAAGGACCTCAGCAGAGGAATAGGCAAGAATGGGGCGACCTCAGCCATTGGGCTGAGTACAACGAGAGTAAGTCTTTCCCGCCTATACATTATTTGAACTATGAGGTCGGCGGGATTAAAACGGAAAGACGAGATACCAGCTTATAATTACGGAATCGTGTCGGTTGAATAGGGAAGTGCTGTATAAGATTACATGAATCTTCTTAAAGTAGAGGAGGGGGTATAAATCCCCCAGAGAGGTCACACTGATGGTACGAACTTCTTCTTTTAATATAATTCCCTTTGAATTTCTTTTTTCTCTCATATGAATGCGCGACTAACTTAAGCATCGAAAGATTATTGGCAGACATCACGCCGGTGTCAAGAGCTATTTTTGCAGGACTTCGAGATAGCCAGGGGAATGATCAGGAATCGTCGTCATCAATGTATTTGTTTTGTATTGGGCAGCGTGTATGTGTATAATAGATGTGTGAGATTGAATCTCAGCTGTTGGATCAATAGATCGGACGACCCTCAATATATTTTGTGTGTGTCTGAATGAGATGTGACTTGATATGACTGACACATAAGTTATATAACTCAGACATAATGTATATGACTGGGACATAAGAAATATAACTAGGAGATAAGTTGAACAGTAAATTTAAAATTCTTGCTTATTTGTATTATAGATTTGACAAAGTAAACATAATTTTTGAATGGATTTTTCACTGGACAACCGGGCATGCGAGGTTTTCTTTAATTAATTAATAGTCGAACTCAGGCCCCACCCCCACCGCCCATGCCCCACATCTTCTTCCTCCTTTCCCTGTAACTTTACAACCATGAAGATGAAACGGCACGTTGAAAGCTCCGATCCGATCTTGTTCTCCACTACCACAATTCCCAAAGCATTCACGTGCTGGGGAAAATGACTAACCATTCACAGGCGTACGGAGTTTGCAGTAAGAAAGTAGACATTGGATTCACCAAAAGAGTATATACAGTAGGAGCAGTAGTAGTGTTCAGGGTATAGGTGTCCTAAAAATCTGAGAGGAAGTTTAAGTGACGATTGTACCCTTGGCAAAATATTGGCGCACTGGAATGTCAGCAAAAATGAGAGGGTATTTTTGGGGTTTTGAAGCCTAGATGGTTTTGAGGGCTATCATTGGGTATATGATATGATAACAAATGTGACTGTGATCCAACGAGGCCAAAACTAGACGTGGGACCTGAGTCGTGGGCTATGTCATCCATGTCTTGTGGGACCTAAATTAAGAGAACTGCCTTTTGTGGGTACGTACAAAGGGGCTAGACCCTGCGTTTTCGGGAATCAGTCAAAAAATCTGAATTATTTAAAAATTTAAAAAAAATGTTTTATATCTTAATGATGAGTTAGTTTCTAGTATCGCTCGGCTGCGATCAGACATTCTTGTTGTTGCTACCAGCAAAGAGGGAACGATTCAGAAGCACAGAATGGGGGTGCCTCTGAACCGTCTTCGACGATCAAATCAGTAACTGCTTGAGGGGGGAAGAGAGAATTTTACAAAGTGCAAAGGTTGAGAATCAATGTGTACCTTTCTCCTACGCTAACTCTTACTTATATACCTGATAGCTAGGGTTTTGCAACTCTAGCCGTCGTGCCCGATATTAGCGGGATCCCCCTACACGTTTCCTTATCCTCACTAACCGCGAATGATAGTTTCCTTATCCATATTAGTACGCTCCGCCATTCTCGGCGATCATTCCGTAAACATAACCGTGCATCCCTTGACGGAGTCTTGTGTGCATGTCTTCCCAGTCGTGCATAAATGACCGTTGTATGACTTCCCTGTTTTATTACTCTGCTCGTCCAGACCTGACTGCGACCGAGCTGGAGGCCAGGAACCATACCCGAGCTGTCACCCGGGCCAACGCATGTGATCTCATTCCGAGCTCACCTCTCAGATTATTTCCCTCACCAGCTGCTCCCCTGTTCCCGAGCTTCTGATCAGCTCGGGAGGTCGGGAACGAATAAATGCAATTTCTGACGGTTGGCCTTCTTCGTGATGCACGCATATTAAATATGTGAGGCCACGTGTCGCGCATCGCAGCCCCTGTACGATCTCCTAGGGACCGCCTTGAATCTCAGTCGTCCAGCCTTTTCGAATTCCAAGGGAGGGATTTGAATCGATTGATCTTCATCTCTTTACTTTCCGTTCGAGTTTCATTCAAGACCCCGTCTGGCTTTTCATTGACGCCTTGAGTCTCCGTGGTTTATGATCCTGAGTTCTTCCTTAGGTATGTTTGTCCCCCCAACTCGCCATTCTCGTTATTAAACCATAAACTTGTCCATGGCGAATTCTAGTGGGAGAATTCTTTCCCCTCCTGTGTTGGATGATGCTGACACGGATGTTGAAGTTGCTTCCGTTTTGGGACGAGAGGCCGCTAGGGTGTTGGCATCGAGGGAAGAGCCTATAGAGGCTCGTCCTATTAGGAATCGTCGTCCTGAGGATGAATTCGCAGTCTGGAACTACGAATCTTCCGTTTCAGTTTCTGATTTAGAGCTGACTAGGGACAAGTACGTTATCCCTGGTGTTCCCGATGAAGCGTGCATCTATTTGGGAGCTCTGGAGGGAGGATTGCGCATTCCCATTCCCCCCGTGGCCAGGGAAATTTTGGCACAGTTCTGGCTTGATCCCGGACAGTTGACTCCCAACACCTGGAGAACTATGGTCGGGTGCATTGTGCTATGGATCGCCTCGTCAGGCGGGAAATCCCCATTGTCCTTGAGGGTCTTCCTTCACCTCTTCAATCTTAAAGAAAGCCCTATGACCCGCGGCTGGTGGTACTTCTCAAAGCTAGATAAGGGGGAAGATTAAGTCAAAGACCTCCCCTCATCCAACAAGTCCTCGAAGGATAAATTTTTTTTCGTAGGAGGCTCGGATTGGGAGTTCTAGTCTTGGGAGGAGAAGAAAAGCTTTCCCATCTGCGGGCAATGAGGTTTCCCTTCCGTCGAGAGTGAATTCCTGATTCCCTGGTCGGCTATATGTTTTTCTAGAACGTACTTTGGCCATAGGTAATTCTGACCTCTTTTTCTCTGATATATCAGGTCGTTAACGCGTGACCGTGTCTGAAAGAAAGAGAGAGGAGGTGACTAGGGCATGAGGTCATCCAATTCACAAGTACTCCCTCCTTGTCTCCTCGGAGTCCTTGGCCACCCATCTCTTGGGTCCTGAAGTTGGAAATAAGGCCCTTGCTCTGGAGAGAGGTAATCTCATTTGAGAATAATTCCTATCTATTGATAGACGACGTCTTATCCTGACCGTTTTGGATTTTTCTCCTCAGAGACGTCGAAGCAACAAGAATCGGCTGCCCCGAAGGTCCCCAAGCGTCCCTTGAAGAAGAGGAAGGTCGCGGATGAAGAGGCCAACGTCGCTGCTCTTCTAGGCATCACAGCCCCTAGAAAAGGGGTTGTTATAAAGGAAGGAGCTTCTCCTTCGAAAAAGACTTCTGCTCCCACGGAGGTTCTCACCAGGGGAAGAAACCTGTGGTTGACCTGCTTCCCCTTCCATCTCCTGCTGCCCCCTCAACCCGGGATAAGATCGAGACAGATGCTTCTTTGCGCAAGCATGACGATGGCATTTCTGGTCTCCTCGATCCGGATGTGACCATGAAAAAGATGAGGCATTTTTTTCAGCCCACTGATATTAAAGTCATGTCTGCTACTGACCCCACTGACCTCTATAAGGCCGGTATGTTTGAGCTCGGGAAGGTACGAGATTTAGAAGCTATTTTCTGCCCTTCTCGATCTTATCGTTTCTTCAAATCTTCATGACGTTCCCTTTTTGCACAGGCCATAATTCGGATGGAATTTCTAGGCAGACAGGTGACAGTACTCTCAAACGAGAAAGCTGACTTGGAGACAGTGAATCAGAGCTTAACCGCTGAAAATGTCTCCCTGAGCAAAGATCTCAGCAAGATCCAGCATTCTCAGGAGGCATCGGATGTTCTGGTTGGGGAGTTGACGGCTATTCGGGATGCCGCTGTGTTGAATCTGACCTCGGCCAACCAGGCGCTGGACAAGGCAAACGACGAGCTAAAACGTAGCAAGGAGCTTGCCGAGCAGTCCCGATCTAAAGCTAAGGACTGGGAGAACAAGTTCTTTTCTCTTGAAGCGCAACAGTCCGTGGCTAATCATGAGAAAATCATCGAAGAATACCTGGTGTTCGATGTATTTTTTCAAATGAAAAAGGATATGGCAGCGTCTATAGCCACTATGATGGTCAGGTCGGATAGTTTTCAACAGAGAATCCAACACTATTTCGACGAAGGTGTTGATGCAATGAAAGAGGCTACTTCCGCATATTACCCTGACTTGGATTTCTCCATTTTTACTCCACGACCGATGAGATGAGGGTAAACATCAATGTTCCCGATGTTCATCTAGGAGATCCAGACATCCTGGTGGTCGTTGAAGATGATAATAGCGGTAAGAACGGTGGAGAGGGTGCAAAGGCAGACGAGACGAGTGTTGCAGGGGCATCCACTATCGTTGGAGAACATCCATCCCAGGGTGGTGAGGCTGTGGACGTTGCTGTGGCTCCTATCAGCTCCGAAGCGCAGGAGAATCGGGGAAATGTTGAGGTTCCTGCAGTTATTGATTAGGGCCACCCTTGATGATTTTGTAATAATGCTCCAGACTTGTGATTTTTGATGACTTTTTTGATGATTTTGTGCATGTTGGTTGCTTTGCTTGACCTTACCATACCCTGCTTTCTTACCCTTCTCCCCCAAGTGATATGCTTAGCCATGCTGAGCTCTTCACTTGTATATTTGTTATTTATCGCTTTAATTTTACCACTCATGTATTTCTTAACACAATCTCACTTCATAGTGTTGTTGAGGGCCTTAGCCATGTGCTCAGCTGTTCTGTTGCTGATCAACTGGATTATGCCTTAGCACGATTTTATGCCATGGCATTTTTATGGTCTTCAGTCATGTGCTCAGCTGTGCCGTAGCTGATCAGCTGAGCTGTGCCTTAGCACGATTTGACGTCGTGGCATTTTTGTGGCCTTAGCCATGTGTCTTAGCACAATTTTACGCCGTGGAATTTTTATGGCCTTATCCATGTGCTCAGCTGTGCTATAGCTGATCAGCTGAGTTGTGCCTTTGCACAATTTTATGCCATGGTGTTTTTGTGGCCTTAACCATGTGCTCAGCTGTGTCGTAGCTGGTCAGCTGAGTTGTGCCATAGCACAATTTTGACTTCAATTCTACCTTATGAACAAACAAAATGGTTTTGCGGGCAACAATAGTTCATTGAAGAAGTCAATAATTAATTTTCAATACAGAAACAATTAACTCAGAGTGGACAAAAATAGCATAAGTATGAAGTACGCATTAGCACGCCTTATCTTTTTTTATAGTAGCGCTTCAGTTGTTCAGCATTCCAAGGGTTGTTCAGCTCCTTCCCTCTTATCGTGGCTAGTCTGTACGCCCCAGCCCTGGAATGTCTTAACACTCTGTAGGGACCTTTCCAGTTAGACTGCAGCTGTTTGACTTTCCTCCCTGTAGGGTCTACCTTCCTGAGCACGAGGTCGCCAGGTTGAAACGATCTTGGCCAAACCTTGGCATCATGATACCTAGCCATCTGCTGTTGGTAAATGGCATTCTTTGCAGCTGCCATATCTCTTTTCTCTTCCAGCAAATCGAGCTCAGTTCTCAAGTCTTCCTTGTTCTTGGTGTCGTCCAGCAATGTCGTCCTGTAGTTGAGGAGCTCTACTTCAATTGGGACAACGGCTTCTGCTCCAAAAGATAGGGCATGCGACGATTCCCTTGTTGATGTCCTCGCCGTGGTACGAAATGCCCATAGCACAGAATGCAACTCCTCTAGCCAATCTCCTTTCGCACTTCTCAGTCATCTCTTCATCCCCTCCTTGATTTCTCGATTGGTCACCTCGGCTTGTCCATTGGCTCTAGGATAGGCCTTCGATGTGTAGTGTACGTGAATTGCCTTGGTGCTACCGAATTACCTGAAGTCCGCATTGTAAAACTATTTCCCCAAATCCACCACTAGCACATGCGGTAAGCCAACCCTGCATATGATGCTCTGCCATAGGAAGGAGATGGTGACATGGGCAGTGATGGTTGATAGTGCTTTGGCTTCCACCCACTTGGTGAAATAGTCAATGGCCACTATCACATACTGAAGTTGGTTTTTACCTTTTGGCAGTGGCCTGATAAAATCCATCCCCCATTGAGCGAAAAGTCAGGGGCCCATCATCGGGCTCATTTGAGCAGGTAGCCTGTGAGAGATGTTAGTGAATTTCTAACACGGATCACATTTTTGCACTGCCTGGGAGCAATCCTTCTGCATCGTCGGCCAATAGTACCCCAACCTTACTATTTTATACGCCAGGACCCTTCCTCCCTGGTGAGTTCCACAGATGCCCTCGTGGACTTTCTGCATAATCCGGAGGCTTCCTCCATCGTCAAGCACCGCAGGTATGGCAGAGAATAACTTCTTCGGTAAAGGATGTTATCCATAAGAACATATTTTTATGCCCGGATCCTGAGTTTCCTGGCCTCCCTTCTGTCTTCTGGAGTCTCACCAGTCCTAATGTAAGAAGCGATCGGTGCGGCCCATGAACTTGAGTAGTCAATTGTCGAAACAATCTGTCTGCATGCCTCAATGCTCGGCCCGTTCAGCTCTTGCATCAAATTTCCCTCTAGGACTGACATGTACTCTGAGGTGGCGATCTTTGACAGGTCATCCGCCTCTTGATTTTCGGCTCTCGGTATCTACGAGATGGTAAACTTGGTGAAGCCTCCTCTGAGCATCTTGACCATACTAAGATACTTTCCCATCGTCTCCTCTTTGGCTTCAAATTCCCCATTGACTTGTCCAACCACTAGTTGCGAGTCGCTTACCACTGCTAGGCACTTTACCCCAATGATCTGTGCAATCTGCAGCCCGATCACGAGTGCCTCATACTCGGCTTGATTGTTGGTAGCCTTAAAGTTGAATTTCAACGCATACTTCAGTTTCTGCACTTATGGTGCTGTGAGTACCAGACCTGTCCCGTTGGCAAACTTGGTGACAGACCCGTCAACACCAAGGTGCCATTATTCTCTTTCTTCTTTCTCTACCTCAGGATTCTGAACCGTGTATTCCACCAAGAA
Organism: Monotropa hypopitys; assembly: GCA_002855965.1. NCBI lineage: Eukaryota > Viridiplantae > Streptophyta > Magnoliopsida > Ericales > Ericaceae > Monotropa > Monotropa hypopitys. The sequence goes on from NMUG010007397.1 coordinate 9,317, forward strand.
GTTGACCACAGCCTGCCCCTTCATTGTGGTCCTAGGCCTATAGTCAATATCAAATTCACCCAATTCCAACAACCACTGGATCAAGAGACCCAAGGTGTCGGGATTAAACAGGGCTCTTCTTAATGGCATGTTTGTCAATACAATGATGGGATGAGACTGAAAATAAGGCCTCGGCTTTCTTGTTGCGGTGACAACCGCGAATGCCATTTTTTCAATCTTGGGATATCTCGTTTTTTCTCCTCTCCAGGCTTTGCTCGTGTAGTATACGGGATGTTGGACCCCCTCTTCCTCTCGGATCAACACTGAGCTAACAACATGGGAAGAGACGACAATGTATAGGAAAAGCTCTTCCCCATCTCTAGCCGGGCTCAGGAGGGGAGAGTTACGGAGGTAATGCTTGAGTTGCGCGAATGCCTGCTCACTTTCCTGTGTCCATTCAAAAGATTTTTTCAAAATTTTAAACAAGGGGTTACACTTATCTGTGGCCCCCGAGACAAAACGATTCAGGGCCGCCATGCATCCTGTCAACCTCTGGTCGTAGCTAGTGGCTTTATCTCCATTACTACTCTGATCTTCTCTGGATTTTCCTCTATTCCTCGGTGTGATACCATAAACCCCAGAAACTTCCCCGATGCAACTCCAAATGCGCATTTTGTCGGGTTCAACTTCATGCGGTAATTTCTCAGTACTTGGAATGCTTTAGCCAGATCTTGCATGTGATCGCTCTGCTTTCTTCTCTTGACCAACATGTCATCCACATAAACTTCAACGCTCTCACCTATCAGGTCTTTGAACATTCTGTTGACGAGCCTCTGATAGGTCGCACCTGTATTTTTCAGTCCAAAACGCATTACTTTGTAGCAATAGAGGCCTCTGTTGGTTATAAAAAAGGTTTTCTCCTCGTCGTCTTCTTCCATATTGATCTGATTGTAACCTGAGAAGGCATCACAAAGCTCAGCAACTCGTAGCCTGATGTGGAGTCCACAAGTTGGTCAATTCTCGATAAAGGGAAACTGTCCTTAGGACAAGCTTTATTTAAATCCTTATAATCCACGCATATTCTCCACTGGCCGGACGGCTTCTTTACCATAACCACATTGGAAATCCAATTAGGGTATTGGGCTTCCCTAATTGATCCCTCTTGTAGTAGTTTGGCTACCTTCTAAGCTGCTGCATGGTTTCTCTTGGGTGCGAACACCCTCTTCTTCTTCTTAACTGGACGACACTCAGGGTCAACATTCAATCGGTGTGTCGTTTATTCTCGTATCAATACCTGGGATATCCTCATGGCTCCAGGCGAAGACATCTTTGTTCTTCTCCAGATATTCAATCAACCTGACTCTCTCTTCCAGGGTTAGCCTAGTGCCGAGCTGAATTGTCCGGTCGGGATGATCGGGCCATATCGCCAAAGAGACCAACTGTTTGACTAGTTCACCTTGCATAAGTCTTTCTTCGTCTCTTACGTCCAGCCCGTCAAGTACCATGGCCTTGTAACAATGCTTGACTGAGAAATTGTAACACTCCCGTGCTGTCTTTTGATCTCCCTTCAACTCTCCCACTCCGCCAGGGGTTGGGAATTTCACTTTCAAATGGAACGTCGAGATAACAGCCTTAACTTTGTTTAGGAGCACTCTGCCCACTATGGCGTTGCAAGATGAGGGGGCATCCACCACCAGGAAATCGATCATCTGCGTAACCTGCCTCCCTTCTTCTCCTAAAGTCATGGGCAAGGCTATCTGGCCCTTTGGATACACTGTGTCCCCAGTGAATCCCACCAATGGTGGCGTCATCGGCCGCAAAACGATCTCTTCCCAACCAGAGCTGATCAAATGCGTGAAGGAAGAGGATGTCAGCTGAGATTCCATTGTCGATCAGTACTCTCCTGGTCTTGAAATTAGCCATAGTCATGGAGACCACTAGGGGATCATCATGGGGATAGATTGTCCCCTTATCATCTTCGTCTGAAAAAACAATAGGTGGATCCTCTTGCCTTGCACATTTGGGTTTCCTCCCCACTGCGCAGATCTCCATGGGATCTTCTGTCCTTAGCCTCCTGAGATGAGCCTTCCGAGCCGAACTAGACTCTCCACCTCCAGCAGACCCCCCGTGCACCACCCTTATCTCTCCGATAGGTTCATTGTTCAGCGATCATGAATATCAAATTTAAAATGTTAAAGTCAGAGTTCTCCGAGGAGACGGCAAAGCGTAAACAGAAGCTTCGGACCAAGATCAGAACTCCGGGATACTTTTCATTTTTAAATGTATTTTTCTTTTATTTTTAATTAATTTTTCGAATTAAATAAGCTCCAACCGACCTAGAAAGCTTCCTAAAATATCTAAGCCACCTCATGGGACACGTGTCAGCTCGCGAGGCCCAGGAACCTTAATGTCGCAACTATAGTTGCGACATTATTTGCCTATATAAGAAACTCAGTCTCAATATTTCTAAGGACAGCATAACCCATTCCAAGTGCAATTCACTCTCAGATACCAAAGCCTCTGGGCATTTTCTCTCAAATTTCTTCCAAAAACCACCCAAACTTCGACCAAAAATTCGAAAAACCAAAATCCAACCAAGAACAAGTCTCGTTCTTGAAGTATCACGAGCTTATTTTGTTCGGTAAATTAATTTGCCTCTTACTTTCGGGAGACTCTTGATAGTCTTCTAATTCATAGTTCGGTATAAGTTAATCGGCCTCGCCCGATACTATACCCTACTATGTTTTAAAGAAGCTATCTACAGAAGTCATCTCCCCGATTTGTACAGATTCAATTAAT
>NMUG010007398.1:0-12094 GCA_002855965.1 Monotropa hypopitys
GTTGAATTTAACATTACATCACAGAGCAGTATAAAAGAAGTGTACAAGAATTATACAAGGCGGAAGAAGTAAAGTACAATATCCGACTACAACTGAAGTACTAAAACTGAAGTACAACAAAAGGAAAGTACAACTGAACTACTCTGTGTAAGAAGGAAAACTGTAACTGAAATACTCCAACTAAAACTATAACAGTCAAATCCAAGAAAATCCAGCAGCTGACTCCAACTCCAAGCCACCAAGTCTGTCTAGCCCTGCAATACAGACTAGAAAAAGGAAAAGAAAAAGGGTCTAAGCAAACCATGGCTCAATGACAAGACCCCTAACTACTACCAAGCATGCACATGTGGTGCGTGCCTACGTGTCCATAAACAAAGTACGAGAACAGTAATGGAACCAAGTGCATATAGTGTAAACCTAACTCAAGGCAATCATGACATAAGCGTATCACCAACAAACTGTATCTAACCAAGCCGCAACGTCAAGTGAGTATAAGGGTATGACATCCCAGGTCCAACCACAGCAACCTCTAGTCTCAACTCAACCAACCTTCTTACTATAGTACAATAACTCTAAGGATCTACTAAGGATCCCAAACCAACACCGTGTCAAGATGTCTAACCATAATTCATGTTGCGAGCCACGCCAACTATCGTTATTGTTAAGTGTTGGATTCATATGCCATATTGGATATTTGAGATATTTCCTTCTTTACTTTCTATCTTTCCATTCATTAATTTTATGAATATGGATAAACCACGGAACCCCTAATCAAGTACGTTCCGGGTATCCTACCATTTTTGTCACAATACTCGTTCACAATTGTTATTCCATATCCGTTCTCTACAATGTGACTCCAACTAGTCAACATAAACAAATATTATCCAAGGGACAACTACACCAAGTGTCCACATAAGTATGCATATGTTATTCCACTTCCATTTCAAGGTATCACATGTGTGAGTTCTCATTTGATTCATTCATTTCACATTTGAGATGTAATTCGGAATTCCATTACAAGTCTATTCTGTGCGTATGTTTCATTTATCATTTGGGATAAACCCCGGAATCCCTAGTCAAGTCCATTCCGTATTTATACAAATATCATCGTAATATTGATATGGTAAGGTATAGAATAGTATCATGTCGACACACTATCTAACCAAATCCGTCTTTCCCAAAGTCTGTTGGGAGGTGTGGTAGCCGGACTAAAATTCGTCTTGGGCCGGACCCCACCGTCCGGATATTCTTAGCGATCCGGACCCCATCCATACATCCGGAGCAGTCCAGGGCCATCGGTCTCATGGACCTCCGGACACACATTGCTGTTGGAGGACAGAACTGGCGGTTCATTATGTGTTCTTCAGCAACGTAAGCAGTCTCACCGGACACCCGAAGGACCCAAGCCGGGCCGGCCATGCGGTCTCTTTCAACCTCTGACATACCCATCCGGACGTCAAGGAAGCCCAGCGTCTCCACTTCCCACTGGAAGAAGGAACAACTTCCACCGACGAACGGTCCTATGCCTGAGGGGTCCACCATCGGCAGCAACAGGGAACGATGACCTCCGGCAGGTGGCACTCGAGTCGGCCGTACAACTGCCGACGTGGCTCGGGTCGGCCGTACAACTGCCGACATGGCTCGGGTCGGTTCAGCGGCCCAGTAGCACTATAGGGCTGACGTCAGCACCCGGACTCCCACCCGTGCGCATCATCTCTCCGACTTCTCATTCAGTTTATGGTTTTCTCTCTCTTACCGTTGCTGACTTAGTCATCGGAGGCCCCTCTCGGTCGCTGCCGACCGGTGGGCACTGACCTTTGTGATTGCATGAGCCAAATAGGTGATCCCTCTTCTCTTATACGTAACCGCGCACTCAGCCGAAGCATTCACCCCCAGTCATCCGGCCAGCATTCGAAAGAACCGAAGCACCCTCCGGACTTTCAGTCACCACAATTGGCGACTCTGTTGGGGATCCTCATTCTCAGACTCAGGTGACCGACAGTCTAGTCCTGTGCTGAGATTCTCCTTCTCCTTCTCCGTCAATGGCCGTCGACGACTCTCATGACCATCATCACCGCCGATTGCCTGCCATTCCCCCTCCTCCTGTCTTTGTTGCCGGAGATCCTCCCCTAACCCTGTTGGGATCTACCTCTCAGCAGCCCGACGAGCAGATCCGTCAGAAAGATCTTGAGATAGCTTTCCTCAAGGATCAATTAGCAAGGCTAGCCGGAGGACCAACCCCCTGTCCACCCATACCGTCCGAAACCTTGCAGGACGACTCAGAGCACACTATCAGGAGGTCGGATCTGGATCGTCCGGGAAGGCTGAACGATCACGGATGCACGGATAGAGGAAAGGCGATCCGCCGATCCCCCATTCGGAAGCGCCAGTCGGGAGGCCGTCCTACCCGGACCCCCAGGTATCAACCTTGCAACAGCGTTGCCTCCAGCTCTCGTTCCAGAAGATCTCGCGAGACCCACTGTCTTGAGGAAGGAGACTTGGCCCCCATAAGGGTAGCCCCGTCGGACACTCTGCCCATGGAAACTTCTGAAGTAAGCCATAGGTGCCGCCGGCAAAGGGACAATCAGCGCTCCGGACGGTATTATGACTTCACTGGCCACAAGAGAAGGAGCCCTAGAGTTCACGACTCCCCTCCTCCGGTCGGAGACCTCAGGGACCACCTTAATCGCCGAAGACGGATGTCAGCTAGTCCTGAGAAGAGGGACATACAGCAGAAGGCGTCCGTAGATGCCAGGCTCCGGTAGCTCAGCCTATCTCCCTTCATTCCGGAGATTGAGCTGGCGACACTCCCGGCAGGCTTCAACCTGCCCAAATTCACGAGGTACGACCCCAAGACGGACGCTTACACTCATCTCATTCACTACCGCTAGACCATCTTTCTTTACACTACCAACGACTCGGTCATGTGCAAGGTGTTCCCCACCAGCCTTGACACTCTGGGGTCGCTCTGGTTCAACAAGCTCCCTCCACGTAGCATTTCATGCTACCGGAATCTTGAACGAGCCTTCATGGCAAGGTTCGTAACCAGTAGCCGTCAATCCAAGCAGATCGACGCTCTCATCAGTCTTAAGAAGCGTCTGGATGAAAGTCTCCGTCAGTACTCCGAGAGGTACTAGGAGCTATTTAATGATATTCAGGTTTGCGATCAGACAGTGGCTGCTTCTTTCTTCAAAAATGGTCTTGATAGCAACAGCCGGATCTTCGCCGATCTCACACTCCACCCATCAGAGGACATGGATGACCTCATGATCCGGGTGGAAAAGTTCTGCCAGTTGGAAGATCTCTTGGCCGAGCGTGCCACACAGCGTCTGGACCAGCTGCCTTCGGCTCCACAATCAGCAGGAAACCGGAGGCAGGTTTAATGTCGTCAAAAAAGGAAGGAAAGGTGCTCCGAAGGCCTCCAAACTCCACGAGCTCACCGCAGAAATGACAGTCTTCACCGAGCCCATCTACGCCGTACTGAAACATATTGAGAATCAGCCTTTCTTCGCCTGGCCGGACCACAAGCTTGGAACGGCCGGCAAAACAAAAGATAAACGGATCCACTACACCTATCATAGGGAGCAAAGACATTTCACGACCGGGTGCACACCCTTCAAGTCGTACTTAGAGCTCCTGGTGCAGCAAGGACACCTAGCACGTTGGGTTGATCAGTAGAAGACACTGGAGCTTGCCCAAAGGTCCAGACACCTCATTCAGCCGGAGGAGGATGTTCTGACAATCAATGTCATTCACAGACCACTTAACAATGAAGCTGCCACCCGTCTCAGAGCAGAAATCGACCAGGCCTCCACCCCAAAGCAAGTGCTCACGATCGGTTTTGGTCTCAAACGGAAGTAGCCTTCCGACCGTTCAGAATGGTCCATAACCTTCACAGAGAAGGATCTCGACTGAGTCCGACTTCCTCACAATGATGCACTGGTTGTAACTCTACGTGTCAGACCAGCCAACTTCCGGTGCATTCTCATCGATCAAGGAACTCCGCCGAGGTAATGTATATTTCCATGTTTCAAGCACTTAAGCTTCCCTCTGATGCTTTGCAGCCAGCCGACGTCCCCTTGGTCGGATTCAACGGAGACCCTGTCTGGTCCCTCGATAAAATCATTCTCCCAGTCCGGGCAGAATCCAAGACAGTTGACATGGAGTTCGTCGTTGTGGACGTCTCAAGTCTCTACAATGCCATCCTTGGCCGGACCTGGATTCACTCCATGCAGGCGATTGCCTCAACCTTCCACAAGGTCGTTCGGTTCATTGGAGCCTTCGGACGACAGTAGGATATCTATGGAGATTAGGCAGTTTCAAAATAGTGCTACATCTCAGCTGTCCGGGAAAACAAGCAGATAAAACAAGTCGAATGGGTAGAAGTTCCGGACACCCGTATTCTTGAAGATGTTGGCGCTCCGGCCACCGAAAAGCAGTTGAGGAACTCATCACCGTACCGATCAACGAGGACGGAACCCGGGCATTTCTTATTGGATCCTCACTCTCTCCTACAGACCAAGAAAGATACATAAAATTTCTAAAAGCCAGCATTGAGGTCTTCGCCTGGACTCCATATGAGATTCCTGGAGTGGACCCGTCGTTCATCTGTCATCAGTTGAACGTAGAACCCTCTCGGCATCCCGTCGTCCAAAGACCCCGACGCTTCTCTCCGGCACACATTCAGGCCGTCATTGAAGAGGTGTACCGGCTATTAGAAGCGGGTGCCATTTAGGAAGTCCAGTATCCCACATGGCTAGCTAACACAGTGGTCGTCTAAAAGAAGTCCGGCAACGACGCCTGCCCAAAAGATTGCTTCCCTTTAGACCGGATCGACCAGCTAGTCGACGCTACTGCCGGACACCAAAGGCATAGTTTCATGGATGCCTATAGAGGTTATCATCAGATCTCCATGGCAAAGGAGAACATGGAAAAAACGGCCTTCATCACCCCAAGGGGGTGTATTGTTACAAAGTCATGCCCTTCGGCCTCAAGAATGCCGGAGCAACCTACCAACGGATGGTTTCTCGGATGTTCTCCCGGCAGATCAGGGACACAATGGAGGCCTACATTGATAACATGGTTGTCAAGAGTAGGTATGCAACCGACCACCTCCATTATCTGGCAGATGTCTTTGACATCCTCAAGAAACATGGGCTCCGGCTCAATGTCGAAAAGTGTGCCTTCGGTGTGGGATCCGTCAAATTCCTTAGCTATCTTGTTACCAGCCGGGGAATAGAAGCGGACCTCTCCCAGGTCACTGCAGTGACGAACCTCAGGCCTCCGTCCACCATCAAAGAGGTCCAGCGACTGACCGGTATGGCAGTAGCGCTCAACAGATTTATCAGCCAGTCGTCTGACCTATGCCGGACATTCTTTCAAGCCATCAAAACCAGCCGGCGCAGCTACAAGTGGACGGAAGAATGCGACCAGGCCCTCTAACATCTGAAAAAATACATCTCCAGCCCTCCGGTCCTGGTCACACGGAAGGATATGGAGCCTCTCATACTCTATCTGGTCGTCTCCCAGCACGCCGTCAACTCTGTTCTATGTCGAGTGGAAACAACTGACCACCAGCCGGTCTACTACACTAGCAAGGCCCTTCTCCCTGCCGAAACTAGGTACTTTCCTCTTGAAAAACTTGCTCTTGCTCTTGTCTCTACTTCCAGGAAGCTGCTGCCCTACTTTCAGCAACATACCATCACAGTGTTGACGGAGCATCCACTAAAGGCAGTCCTCCGGAAGGCTGACCTCTCTAACCGGATCTCAAAATAGGCAGTCGAGATGGCTAACTTTGACATCAAGTATCAGCCTAGATCGGCCATCAAAGCCCAGGTATTGGCCGACTTCGTTGCAGAGTTCTCTTTGGGGTCATCCCTTAGGAAGCTCCGGCACAGTCTCTGGCCAATGCCACGGATCTACAGGTTGCCTCCTCATCTGCTGCTCCTCCTCCACGACGCTCCGGCACTTGTGCCCAACGTCCGGCAGAACATTGGAAGCTCTTTCATGGGGACACTTGGAGACTGCATGTAGACGGCGCATCCAACAATCGGGGCTCCGGCGCAGGAATCGTACTAGCCTCCCCTGGGGGAGTCATCCATGAAAATGCCTTGACAATTGATTATCCAGCCTCCAACAATGAGGAAGAATACGAGGCTATGATCTTCGGACTACGCCTTGCGGCAGACATTGGGGTTGAGGACATTGTGGTCTTCAGCGACTCTCAACTGGTCATCAATCAGCTGACCGGAGAGTATGGCGCTCGAGACGACCGTATGTGTAAGTACCTCAGTTCTGCCCTGGAAGAATCAAAGAAGTTCAAAACATTCCGGATTGAACAGATCTCGAGAGAATTCAACTCCCATGCCGACGTCCTTGCCAAGCTGGCCTCCGCTTGCTCTATCGTCGGCCAGCGATCAATTTCCTTCGGCATTATCTCTCAGTCGAGTCACGAGCCTCTGGCATTGGAGGTAAACAACATATCCGAAGGCCCCAGCTAGATGGATGAAGTTTTTGTATTTCTCAAGTAAGATACTCTGCCGGAGGATCATCGAGAGGCCCATCGTATCCGTTGTAAGGCAGCAAACTTCTGACTGTCTCCAACGGAGGCCCTCTACCGACGGTCCACGACCGGTCCATATCTGCTCTGTGTCCATCCAGCTCAGGCTCTGGTAATTCTTGAAGAACTCCACTCTGGAAGTAGAGGATGCCATTCCGACGGGCGGTCACTAGCCCACCGAGCAATCACCCAAGGGTACTGGTGGCCAAAGATGTGCAAGGATGCTGAAGACTATGTCAGAGCATGCCACAAGTGCCAACTATTTGCTCCAGAAATCCACTGTCCGGCCGAGGATCTTCAACCGATCACTAGCCCTTGGTCATTTGCCCAATGGGGCATTGACATCATCGGCAAGCTCCCAACTACTCCGGGAGGGTTCAAGTTCCTCATTACTACAACCGACTACTTCACCAAATGGGTTGAGGCCGAACCCCTCGTCATCATCACAGTTGCCGACGTCAAGCGTTTCATTTGGAAGAACATAATATCCAGGTTCGGCGTGCCCTACGCCATAGTGTCGGACAATGGCACCCAGTTTGTTGGTGACCTCGTCTCAAACACATGCGAAGAGCTCGGCATCAGATTCTTCAACTCCACCCCTTACTACCCTCAATGCAACGGCCAGGCCGAAGCATCAAACAAGACCATTTCAGCTGGCCTCAAGAGAAGGCTGGAGTCAAAGAGGGGGAAATGGGAAGAAGAGCTCTCACATGTACTCTGGGACTACCGGACCACTCCACATCGGGCAACCGTCCAGACACCATACTCTTTGGCTTTTGTCGTGTAAGTAGTCATCCCAATCCAGGCTGGGTTCCTAACCATCCGGACACAGCACTTTGATCAGCCAACAAATGACTCGGCCCTGGCTGCCGACTTAGACCTTGTAGAAGAAAAAAGGGAGTCCGCCAGGATCAGACTGGCCTCCTATCAACAAGAAGTAGCCAGGGGCTTCAACAAAAATATCCATGTGCAGGTATTCAAACCGGACGAGCTGGTCCTCCAGAAAGTGGTTCTAAAAAGAAAAAAACAGAAACTCATACCTAACTGGGAAGGTCCGTTCAGAATCACAAAGATCGTCGGCAAAGGAGCCTACAAGCTGGAAGAATTGGACGGCACGCCTGTCGGCAAACCATGGAATGCCCTGAACCTTAGAAAATACTATCACTGAGTTGTATCAAAACTTTTTGAATTTTAATAAAACCTTTTTTATTCTCCCAAAAACTGGTACGGTGCATTCCATCCGTCGGCAACTCCATACTTCTAGCCGGTTCCTCATCCCTTGGCCAAGCCTCCGGCAGTCACCTGCCAGGCTTCTGTTGGCCAGGAGCCTTTTTCGACCAAGCCTCCGGCAATCACCTGCCAGGCTTCTGTTGGTCGAACTTCCTCCTTTGGCCAGGCCTTCAGCTGTCGTCTGCACCGGCCCCCGACCAGAGCAAGGATTTTCTCTACAATGGCCGAGCCTCCGGTGGTCATCCACCAGGCTTCTGTCGGTCCTAGCATAATACCATCATGGGTTCACCCCTTGACCGTGCCTTCAGCAGTCGTCTGCACCGGCCTCCGGTCAAGGACTTTTGCTACAATGGCCGAGCCTCCAGTGGTCATCCACCAGGCTTCTGCCGGTCCTAGCATAATACCCTCATGGGTTCGCCCCTTGACCGTGCCTTCAGCAGTCGTCTGCACCGGCCTCCGGTCAAGGACTTTCGCTACAATGGCTGAGCCTCCGGCGGTCATCCGCCAGGCTTCTGTCGGTCCTAGCATAATACCCTCATGGGTTCGCCGCTTGACCGTGCCTTCAGCAGTCGACTTCACCGGCCTCCGGTCAAGGATTTTCGCCACAATGGCCGAGCCTCCGATGGTCATCTACCAGGCTTCTGTCGGTCCTGGCACAACACCGGAGACCAGACCTCCGGCAGTCATCTGTCGGACTTCTGCTGATCTCATTCCACTGGATAAGACATCCGGATCAATCTAAGGGGATTGGTAAACCCCTTAACATGTCCGGATGCCAGCTGTTATAAAATTATTTTATACAAGCAAACCAAGTACGAAAGACGTTCATACATTACATTTAAGAAGAAAGTGGGTCAAGGTCCGGAAGATGATTACAAAATTTTTCAAAAAACATGCAAAAGAAAAAGAAAAAAAGGAAGCCCTCATTGATGCTCCGGGTTGCGCTCCTCTGGGTTGTGCTCCTCCGGATTGTGCTCTTCCCTGTTGGAAGTTTCCTCTCCTTCTTCTTCCCCATCTTCCTCGACCTCCGGAAAGGTCTCCTCTATCGGGATCAGGACTACCTATGGACATCCGGCGTACCTCCGGGCGGAGTGAGTATTTGGGATGCCTGCCCTCTGTAGCGCCAGGTCATATCCGGCCCGATGACCCGTCGTATATCCAGGGACGTAGCTTCTCCCGTGCTGAACAAGCACCTGATCCCGACATTGCTGACCGAAGGTCTCTCGGGCGTCCTTCAGTCCCGACCTATAGCCGGAGTCCTCGGCCGCCTTGATCGACTCCTCCCCCTTCTTCTTCTCAGCATCAAGATCCTTTTTGTGTAAATGCCTATCGCGCTGGAGCTTCTTATCCAGGTCAGCCCCTCTCTTCTTCTTCTCCTCTAACTCCTTCTGGAGGCTTGCAATCTGAGCGTCTCTGGCAGTCCTCTCCTCCCTCAATCGGATCCTCTCACTGGCGGCATACAGAAATCTCTCATGAACAAGGGAGAAACAGGCAAGGCCCTACAAATTTTTTTTCAAACAATCAGCAAAATACATGAAGTACAGGGGTCCGGAAAAAGACAGGTTAAAGATGATACCTCAACAAGGCAGGAGAAGCCCTACTCCACCCTGTCAATATAATGATCCGGTAGGGCAGTAGTGTTGTCGGGAGATTCCAGAACCTTGGCGAACCTCGCCCCCAGCTCAGGGTGCTCGACCACGCTATCGGAGGCCAAAATATGAGTGCCATCCGGCCAGGTCAGCTGAGGCATCCATATCTCGTCAACTCCAATCGGCTGCTTGCCGCGATCCCCGACAGAAAGCGAAGATGCCCCGGGGCTACCGGATCAGCTCATCAGCAGCAGCCTCTGTTTCTTGGGCTCCGGTTATAGCCAGCGGAGTTCGGGAGCCACCACCATCCACCACCGGAGCAAGAGGTCCGGGGGTCATTGGAACATCAGCAGGCCGAGCAGAGGTGCCCTATGCCTCCTTGGCACCTCTCTTCCTCTTCCTAACGAACTCGCCGGAAAGGGAAGCAGCCACCTTTTCAAAACCCTTTTTGATCGTCATCTTTGAAGACTCGGGTAGCTTGGTACCAGTCCGGCGGGCTACGCGCTTCCTTTTGTCCTCCAAAAAAGATAGATAAGTTGGCTGATACTCAAGTACCCGGGGGACATCTCTATGTGGAAGTGCCGGAGCACGGCAAGATGACTGGGATCAGCTTGGTTCTTCAACCGGAGGGTAACCTCTGAAAGGGCTGCAAAACAGAAGATTCAGTCAGTCGGTGTAAAGGAAAGCAGAAAATTGAAAGCATGAAGTCTCAACAAGCTTACCAGGCGACCCCTTGGCAGTCGGAATTGATAAGCTACTGTCGGCAGGGTTATTATAGCCTCCGGTCACCAAAACATAAATATTGGCAAACTTATCAGAGTCCGGCAGACGAGTGAACAAGTCTCCGGACCCAGGCCGAGCGCTCAGGAAATAACGCTCCTTTTTTCTATTCTGGGAAAGAGTAAACAAGGCGAAGAGATCTGGAAGGATGAAGACGAGATTTTGGGTCCGGCACAGCTTTCTAATACAGCCGACCACCCTATATGTATTCCCGAAGAGTTGGGCTGGGGAAAGCTCATACTCGCGCAGAAGGTCTCTAATGAAGTCATCAACTGGCAGCCGGAGCCCTCCTTCCGTAATGGCCATGAGGGGGATAGAAACGTAGTCATCGTCGTAAGGAACCTCCTCTGGCTCGTACAAAAGCTCCGTCGTAACGTCGTCAGGGATGGCAAATCGCCTCCTAAAATCAGCCGGCAGGAAAACGTCGGTCTTAGTATATTGTAGGTAAGGGCAGGTGCGCCTGCCGGATGGGCCAGCTGCCTCCGGCTCCTCCTCTTCGGCAACCTCTTCCGTCTCAACAGGAGACGCCGGCGAAATAACTACTGCCACTGGACTCGCCGACTCAACAACCCTGTTGGACTCGCCCCCAGCACTTGGCATCGACGACGACGACTCCTCGTCGGTTAGGGTATCGTAGTATCTTTCCACGTCTGAACCCATCTCCGCATCAGTGCCGGATCGGGTGTCGTCGGAGTTCGACATCTTCTGCTCACGTCCTGCCGGACAATCAAAATGAAAGTTAGAGGGCGATAAATCCCCATATTTGGGGCTTGCGCCGACTCTACTTGCCCTCCGCCAAAGGCTTTATAACCCCATCGGCAAAAGGGATGACCGTCTGGCAGACAGGCAGTCGGACTAACGATTCTCCAACTGATCGGACAAGAGACTGCTTTGTTAAAGGAAAGAAGACATGTAAACTACTAAGGTCCGGACAATACCTGAAGGAAAAGGAAGGAAGTCTAGGAAGCTTGAGAGTCCGGACGCCGAGCAGTCGGCTGAAGCTTGAGAGTCGAAGAGCAGAAAATTCACAGCAGTGAATGCCACAACTGCCAACCCTCAGTATTTATAGACGGGAGCAGGGGACAGGCTATCCTTCACGGATCCCGGGGTGGTGGCGTGAACCAATCAGACGATGGGTGAGGATATCGAAGGGACGTCCCATCTGCACGAGCCGACTCCACCGACCAATCAGATGAAGACACATGGATAATCAGAAGTGATGGTTAGAAACATAATCATTACGAGCAAGTGACGCGCTGGACAACGCGCGTGCATGGAAAACTCTGAACTATGAAGCTTCTGGATATAATCAATCCTTCGGCAACATCATTCCATACCCGGCCCAACGGACCTCTTAGAGTCCGACGAAATGGATCAATCCCTTCCAACAAGTTGAAAAGAATTGAGGAGCTATTGTGGTAGTCGGACTAAAATTTGTCTTGGGCCGGACCCCACCGTCCGGATCTTCTTAACGATCCGGACCCCATCCATACATCCGGAGCAGTCCAGGGCCATCGGCCTCATGTACCTCCAGACACACACTGCTGTTGGAGGACAGAACCGGTGGTTCATCATGTGTTCTTCAGCAACCTAAGCAGTTTCACCGGACACCCGAAGGACTCAAGCTGGGCCGGCCATGCGGTCTCCTTTAACCTCCGGCATACCCATCTGGACGTTAAGGAAGCCCAACATCTCCACTCCCCACTGGGAGAAGGAACAACTTCCACCGACGAACGGTCCTATGCAGGAGGGGTCCACCATCGGCAGCAGCAGGGAATGATGACCTCCGGCAGGTGGCACTCGGGTCGGCCATACAACTGCTGACGTGGCTCAGGTCGGTTCAGTGGCCCAGCAGCACTATAGGGCTGACGTCAGCACCCGGCCTCCCACCCGTGCGCATCACACACTTGTTCATTTGGCACCAAGTCAGGACGCC
>NMUG010007399.1:0-12090 GCA_002855965.1 Monotropa hypopitys
TAATGCATGCCTGAACATTATCAATGACATTAAAATTGAAAATATTATAATAAAGATACATGTTGTGAAAATAATATTTTGAGAATTAATTGAAGGTTGAAATATGTATGATAGGATTGCATAAAGTTATGAGAATTGTAAATAAATTGCATCTTGAATGAATTTGAAAGTTGAACTTGGTCTTTGAATTTAACCAAGTCATAGATGAATTGTATGAATTAAAATTGCAAAAATTATTAAAGTTTGAAAGAGAAATGATTTTCAAAATAATAGGCTTATGGTTTTAATGCATGAATTTTCGGTAATGAGAATCTGAATTTCTGGTAGAAGAGAAACCCATAGTCCAAATTCTGGTAGTATGCGAATCTTCTTCCAGTAAAAAAGGCTTAAATGTGAGGGAAAATAATTTTTTGTCAGTTCTGGCAACAGGGCGCATGACCGGGCTGGACACCGGTGGCACTGGTGCCCACGGCAGTGGAGCCGCCGGTCGCGGGAATAGTTTGCGACAATGAATTTTGGGTTTGTTGAATTTAAGGGTTAAATGTTTAAATTGAGTGGTATAAAATAATTTACGGTATATATGTGATGTATACAAATGATTTGGTATAAAATTTGAGGCTTAATACGTGGTCAAATTAATTATTTTTTAGTTGTCGCAATCGAATTCCATTTTTGGGCAACTGTTGCCTCTGCCGACAAATACAAACAGACATGCACTCCCTTTTGTTTTAGACCCGAACCATGGCATCGATTTAGACCTGCATGCTTACACTTTGCATTGATTCAAACTTACATTCCAACACAATTGGTTCATTCATTTTGCCCGTTGGCATGAGCTTGCATATAGGTGTGTTGTGTCCGAGAGAATTTGGTGAGACACACAGAAGAGAACACACAACATAGAGAGAGGGCTTTCCTTCCTCCAAAAAACATCATCGCCTCCTCCTCCTCCTCACCAAGCTATCCAAGCTCAAACCCCTACTGTGAGAGAGTGTGTAAGTGAGTGTGTGTAAGGAAGAAGAAGACATTGTAGAGAGTGTGTGAGTGTGTGCTATCATCTCTGTCTCTGCCTCCTCCGCTCCTAATCCATCCTAGCTGATTCTGTAAGAGTGTGAGTGAGTGTGCATGTGTCTTGTGTGTATGAGTTGTGTCCTCCAAACTAGTGGTCTGACGTAAACCACTTCCTCTCCAAAACCTACTGTGAAGAAGAATCTCTCTGTGTGTGTGTGTGAGTGAGTGCACTGGTATCCTTGTGCTTCATTGTTAGCATTTATTGAGAAGCTTAACTACTTGGATCAAAGCTCCTTTGGTAATATCCTTCCAACTCTCAAGTAGTTGTATACTTTCATTGTGCTTTCATTTCACACTTGGCCTAGTTATTGCATGCTCATTTTCTAGGTAGGCCAAACCTTTGTATAAAAGTTTATTATCACTCTTGTCAAGTTTTGCATGATATATTGATTAGGCCATTGATTGACCAAATTATAAGTATAGGTCTTAGAACACTTCGTAGAAGAATCATTTAATTTGACTCGGAATTGAACATAAAGTAGACTCACCACTCTATATCTTATACTTGGTAGAATATCATTTGAGAGTGTGTGATTGAATGATTTAAAATGTAATCTTGGCAAAGATTTTCTTAACATCTCTCACATGCTTCATTGGGATTAATCTTCATATTTGAGAGTATCTTGCATGCCTTGATTGTTACCACATTGACTTAGAAGAAAGTCCTAAAACTACATTTCCTATGGTGACAATATAGTGGATTGATTTTATACACATTTCATATCTCTCATTATACTTACTTGAGATATTCACACTTGACTGATAGATTATATATTGCAGTCACTATTATCTTAGTCGGACTATTTGCATGTGGTGTATATGAAATCCCTTGAAGCTTACATTTGGTCATATCTTGTAAAGGGATAGTTGATTTCATATTGCTTTCATTGTTATACTCTTACTGTTGCACTATACGTTTGACGAGTTATTATGTAACGGTTCAGAATTTAAAATATTATTCCTCCATTTAATTCCCAGATTATTCTTAAATTCCCGGATTATATTTGTGGGTTGCCTTAACTTGTTGTACTCAAGGAATCCCTTCTTGCCTCTAGGATCGAAGTCTACCACTCATTTGCCTCTCCAGTGAGTTCATATATAGCAAGCGAAATATGAAGCTTACTCTCAAAAATCTCTAACATGTCAAAAATTTTACAGTTCTCTACCATCCAATGGTTTGCCTCTAACGGATCACCCTTTCTATTGAACTTGGGAGGATCCATGCTCCAAATTTCATAGTGAGCTAAGGAAACACGGCTCCCTGTGCCCTCTCTTGGCACAACGACCTCACGACTTGTCTCTACCACGTTTGCTGCAATTTCCCAAACAAATTGCTCGGTGTTGTCCATCCCTCCTCAGATAGGCCCCTTAGGTTGGACACTGTCGGGGAGATTCACTGGCTTTCCATTAACCTCTTCACTTACTGTATCTGGTATAGGGATCCCTCTTCGGCCTCAGTCACAACCAATGATGCATATATTTGACATGACTTATACAAGAAGGAATAGAGGCCATATCAACAAGAGGAGAAGATGAATCTGAGATACCGTCATAACGAGTTACCCCACAGAAGTAGGGCAAGAGCATCAACAAAGGTCGGGGTATACATCAACAACGACAATTATGGAAGGAACAACTTGTAGACAACCAAATAAGGACCAAATACCATTTACCATCAATCATCAAGATAAGACTCCAAGAAACTTTCTTCACATCTTTGTTATTTCAAATTGCCCTAGATCTCATGCCATGCACACAAGCACACAAGCACGCCATGTGAAACGAAATGCAAATGCAATGATTCCATTGAGACTATATGTCTTCCCAATGTCCCTAGGTTTTGAAAAACTTTAGCTCTGATACCAATTGTAACAACCCGTAATTTCAAACCATTTTTTTTGAAATAGAGATATAGAGCCATAAAAATACCTACCAAAAGGAATAAAACCATCACATCAAAGAAGTGGATGAAATCAACCACATCCAACCACGAGTTAAAGTCTAAGTTTACAATACAAGTCCGGGGTACGAATATATGAAAATAGCGTGATACAAAACAAGAGGAAGAGGACCAAAATGCTACCAAAATAATGTCATCTTCATTGCCTTCTCAAAAAGCCTTGGACTCCAACTCCAAGTCATGCAAGTGGCTCTTTACCTAAAAAGCCTTGGACTCCAACTCCAAGTCATACAAGTGGCTCTTTACCTAAAAATAGAGGGTTAGTAGTGTCTTCGACATTGACTCTTGATTTTGGCACTTTGAAGTGCCTTCGTCACTCATGATGAGTGACTGGCACTTGATCCGTATTTTTGGTATACAACGTGTCGATGGCACGGGGCGACATAATAGAAGGCGCAACATAATACCTAAGAGTACGAAAAAATTTCAGGTGTTAGTAGTGTCTTCGGCACTGACTCGTGTCTTTGACACTTTTGAGTGCTTTCGGTACTCATGATGAGTGACGATACTCGATTTGTGTTTTCAGTATAGCCTGTGTTGATGGCACGGGACAACAGAATAGAAAGTGCAACACAATACCTAAGGGTATATTACAAAATTTTGGGTGTTAGTAGTGCCTTCGGCACTGATTCGTGCATTGAACACTTTGGAGTACCTTCGACACTTATAATGAGTGGCGACACTCGATCCGTATTTTCGGTATAGCTCGGGCTGATGGCATGAGGGAAAATACGTATTACCCATATACGAAATTTGGAAATATGTATTATCCATGTACGAAATCTAGAAATATATATTACCCATGTACGAAATAAAGTATATAATTGTTTTAGTGAACAAAAATATTGAATAATTTTTTAAAATAAAATGAACATGAAATTGAACATATAAAATAAACATTGAATTTTAATTTATTTATTAAAATTAACATGCAACTATTTAATTATTATTTTAATAAACTCAGATTTGCATTTTTTCGATAAAAATGAAACAATGTCATGGCTACAACACGAGTCAAGAGAGAAATATCTCACAAACTCACTAAGTTACTGTGCCATAATACGCGGTCATCACATAAATTCAAGCGGTCATCACAACCTAATTTTTATTTCAATTCACGCGGCTAAAAATGGAAACCGATCGATCGTAGTGATAGGAGGAATCCAATGATGGGCAAAAACCATTGACGGGAAGAATTCAGTGACGGGCAGAACACAGTGACATACAGAACCCAAACACGGCTCACTCTCAAACACGACTCACTCCCAAAAATGACACAAACAACGAAATGATCAGAGTGACAGATGTTAGTAATAATCTCAACCGTCCAACTCATGGATCAGATTTTCATCATGTTTGCAACCGCACGAGTTACCCCACCACAACGGACTATCATCATAGCCTCCAACATAACGTCAACACTAGGAACGAAACCGAGAAATACAAAACCTAGAAAATTCAAATGAAAATCACAAATAAAATAAACATTGAAATTAAACAAATAAAATGAACATTGAATTTAAATTTATTTATTAAAATTAATATGCTACTATTTAATTATTATTTTTCAATAGGCTCTGATTTGCATTTTTCTGATAAAAACGAAATACATGACATGGCTGCAATAGGAGTCAATATCTCACAAACTCACCGAGTTATTCCGCCATAACACGCGGTAATTACAGAAATTCAAACAGTCATCACAGCCTAATTTTTATTTCAATTCACGCAACCAAAACGGAAATCAATCGATCGCAGTGGCAGGAGGAATCCAGTGATGGGCAAAAATCACTGACGAGAAGAATCCAGTGACGGACAGAACACAATGATGGGCAGAACCCAAACATGGATCACTCCCAAACACGACTCATTCCCCGAACACGGCTCACTCCCAAAACCCGCCACAACGGACTATCATCATAGC
This sequence comes from Monotropa hypopitys, assembly GCA_002855965.1. Taxonomy (NCBI): domain Eukaryota; kingdom Viridiplantae; phylum Streptophyta; class Magnoliopsida; order Ericales; family Ericaceae; genus Monotropa; species Monotropa hypopitys. Next base: position 4,956 of record NMUG010007399.1, read on the forward strand.
CTTCAACATAACATAAATACCAGGAACGAAATCGAGAGATACAAAACCTAGAAAATTCAAACAAAAACCATAAATTAACCCCAAATAGTAAACAAAAATCCAAATACAGAAACAATACTCAGAAACAAAAATCATTATGCGTAGAAAGACTATTCAACTAGACTTGCTACGAATAGAACATAGTTTAGTTGCAGATGAGATGAAGATGTTCTTTCCAAACACTCTAGAAAGGCATGAAAATAGTTTTATCAATGTTTTCTCCTCATCCCATTCCAAAACATTCTATGCGGAGACCATTCAACTAAACTTGAATCTTGATTTGGACAGTGATATGCCAGTGGAAGGATATAATGAATTGAACGAATATTCAATGAATAGGAATTCTTTAAAAATGGTATCGAAAATGGCCTATACAATAGATGGAATTGAGAAGGGGAGTTTGAGAATTGCAAATGACACATCTGATTGTTCACCATCAAGAAATGGCATGTACCATTCAATCCACTCCAGTCAAGATAATTACAAGTTCTCAAATGAAACACAAATGGGTTGGTTTTGGAACCCGTCAAGAAATGAGTGAAAATTTCTTTGGTACTGTCAACCCACGCCAGTCAAGAAATGAGTGAAATTTTCTGGCTTCCAAAATGAAACTTTTTATCACGTACTAACAGAAATCACTTTAAGAAAACCCACCCGTCTCTCTGTTAAGATAAAACCCAACTATGGGAATCCAGGCCTATTTTTGCAGATCCACGCTTAGGTTTACAAACCCAGTCCATGTAAACTCTCTGTTAAGATAAAACCCAACTACAGCAATCCAAAGTAGAACTTTATTTGTTCATAACTCCATATAAAAACTAGGCCAACATATATACTTCCTAATGCAAGCTTTGAACCTTAATTTTATTTGATAAGATTCATGGACACTTAAATCAAATGTTGAGACAAATTTAATTAGTAGAATTACCTTCCAAGTCTTGATCCTCCGTCCATTTGTAGTTCCAGAAAGCTTAGCTCTATTCACAACCACATCTGAAATATGAGCCTCTAAATTCCCAAATCATATATTTGAAATTTTGATGGAAAACATGTATCATGTATGTATATTGTTAGGTTCTTTAAATGGCTTGTGAACATCATGTTAGACAGTGGTCTAGTCACGATTAACTATTACGGATTCAATCTAACACACTTTGCACAAAGAATAATCAAGAAAGAAAGAACTATACGAAGATTTATGTAGCTCACCAATGAGATAGTTGGTTAAATTTAAGACTTGTGTTGGTTTTTACTATCTGTGCAAATGCATTATGAATTAATAAAAAACATGCAGAACCACTTACCAACCGAGTTAGAAATCGAGGCACACGATGCTGCATCACGATTGCTTTTCATTTCAGAGGAAGGTTCAAACCACCCTATCACCACTGTGATCCTAATGATTCCCTTTTGACTGTCCTGTAGCATGAACTCAACTCAAACCATCTTGTCATCATTATGAATTGGAGTCAATGAACTAAATAGAAAATCGAGCACTTACAGTGGGTATGTAGCGTGAACTCAGCTCAGGCGCTAGAAATAAAAGAAAACCAAAATCAAAATCGAAATTAAAATCAAAATCAAAATCATAGGAAAACCCAAGCTAAGCAAACCCAAAAATGAATCGTAAGAATTTTTTTGCACATACATATGTTCGCATGGTCTCAAGTGGCAAAGATGGAGTTCTGGATGCCGTTGTGTGTTTCTAGTGGCGATGGCGATGACGATGGGCAACATCGTAGGTGCTGGCGGTGGTGGAGGGCGATAGCGACATGCGACATGCGATAGCGACGTGCGACAAGCGATGGCGAAGGGTCAATGGCGAAGATGCCGACTGATTCTCGATTTGCAGAGGGTCTGGGGGAGGCAGTCGATTTTCAGAAGATGCGACTGAGGGCGATAACGATGTCCGACTGTGGAGGTGATGTGCGGCGAGAGAATGCGAGAGCGAGAGAATGAGGACAAAGAAGGGCCATGTGCGTTTGAGTATTTGAGAGAAAGGGTGGAAAGGGCAAGCTAAGCAAACCCAAAAACGAATCGTAAGATTTTTTTTTGCACATACATATGTTCGCACGGTCTCAAGCGGCAAAGATGGTGGATGCTATTGTGTGTTTCCAGTGACGACGACGTCGAGCAACAACGTAGGTGTTGACGATGGTGGATGGTGATGGCGACGTGCGACGTGCGACGTGCGATGGCGAAGGGTCGATGGCGAAGATGCCGACTGATTCTCGATTTGCAGAAGGTCTGGGGGAGGCAGACGATTTGCAGAAGATGCGACTGAGGGCGATGATAATGTGCGACTGTGGAGGTGATGTGCGGCGAGAGAATGCGAGGGTAAGAGAATGCGAGGGTGAGAGAATGAGGACAAAGAGGGGTCATGTGCGTTTGAGTATTCGAGAGAAAAGGTGGAGAGGGCATGTGCATTGGGCGGTGGGTGAAATGGAAATTAGGGGTTTAATCTCAGCCGTTGAATCAAAATCCAACGATTGTATATATGTTTTGTCTTTGTATGGCTGAGATATGATTAAGACATGACTGAGATATGACTGAATAATAATCTATTCTATTATATAAAAGGGGAGCAAAAATTTGGTGTGAACAATTATTTGAAGTTGACTCAAAATTTTCACAACCTTTGCCAAAAAAAAACTATAGGATCATAAGGGTAAAAAGGTAACTCACTACTACTCCCCACACATCCCCATGTTCAAAATATTTCATGTTTAAATTGTACAAAAGAAAATAAGTGCATCGCAGTTTTAAAATACTTCATGTTCAAACGTGCACATGTATTACATATATATGAATGAGACATAAGATTATATGTTTTGGACCCAAAAGTTTTTTAGTCTGAAATAAGTGGTGATTTATATTATAGATGTGTGGCTCCAGATGTATGATGTATAATAGATGAGTTAAAATTAAATATAAGATTTGGGAGAGTTCCCTTTTTTTCCTAATCACTAATAGAAATGGTTTCGCTTTCTTTCTTTTATCACCTCATTAGCCAAAAACCAGCTTATCCAAAGGGACGAAACTCCTCCAGCTCAAAGCACGTTTTCAAAAGGGGTCGAAAATGTCGAGTTGGTGGCGCACCTCTGCCGGCGTCGGCCTGAGGAGGATGGCGAGGGTCATGAGGTCGTACCACACGATTCAGGCCATTCCCAGAGAGTTTAAGGGAAACAGAGTCTCCTCAAGAGACAGAGCCCAAGGCCGGATCCCAGCTGTCGTGTTCACCCAAAGCTACCTCCAAATAAGGCCTAGTGGAGAAACCCACGCCGCGGCCTCCAGACCGGTTTCCAGAAAACATCTCCTCACCACAGAGAAGAAGCAGATTCAGGCGATCCTCAACTCCGTACAACTCCCCTTCTTCTGCTCCACCACTTTCCCCCTCCAGATTCGCGCCGGTTCGGGATCCTCCACTCTCCTCGAATCCGGAAACGTCCTCCCAATTAAGGTAAGTATCCGTGTGTCTTTGCGCGCACCGAAAATTTTTAGGAACAATTTTTGGGATTTTTACGTTTAAAACCCAGACGTTAGTGTAAGTCGAAAGATCTAATAAACAGATTTTGGGATTAAAAACGGCGTAAAATCTAGTTTTGGAGAAGTTGGGTTGAGGGGACTTTTGGAGCAGAGAGGGATTTGAAATTCCCTCCTCATTTGTGTATGCATGTACAGACGCGAATGTAAATGAGATGACAGATTACACTTTTCAGAGTAATCTTAGGGTGCAAAATATTACGTTTTCAGAAGGAAACAATCAAAATCGCCATCCCTTTGTGGAGGCATATAGCTTGTTTTTTTATCGCGCTGAGTTCACTTTTGGAGTTTGATTTTTCATGTTTGGTATGGTTGTGTAGATCCACAGGGACCAAGAGACCGGGAAAATCTTGAATTTGGTTTTTGTTTGGGCCGATGATGGAACAGAGTTGACTGTCGATGTGCCAGTAGTTTTCAAAGGCGAAGAGATTTGTCCTGGCCTCAAGAAAGGTTGGTAATTTTGTATTTATCACTGCATTCACAATGAATTATAACGACGAAAGCAATTTAAATTGTCTTAGCCAATTTTTTGCCCGTGGGCCATTTGTTTGACTCGACTAATAGTGAAGTGATATATAATAAATTTCTGCCGGATTAATAATAAGGAGAATACTTGTAGAATTGTTCTCGTGGTATTAAAGCTTGGATACGAGCTATTTGAAAATTAGGAGTCCGAGAGAACCATTGGCCATATTAATTATCCAGTGATAGTCTGTATTTGGTAGGAAAGTGTCACCTACAAGGCACCATTCTAAACATTCCTCAGAAAAACATACAAGTTCGTACCAGTCAGTGTAACTAAAGATCAATTAGCCACAACTGTCTTCAAAGAAGTTATGGTTTGAATTTACTGCAGCAGGTTGATCAAAGAAGAACGGTTTTAAGAAATCATATTGCATTTTGCCTTGTACATGAGTTGCTAATCTTACTTTGAATTCCTTGACAAAGTCTATCTAGATTCGGACATGTCACTAGTTTTGGTAATTTCTAGTGTTGTCGTTCATGTCAACAAGTTGGTGCCTTTTCTGCCTTATACGTAGAAGGATGTGCACCTGCCAGATATTTTTGTTTACTCCAATTTTGCTACAGTTGGTCTGTATGACCTGTATTTCTTGAGGGCTTTAATGAATGTACATGCAATCTCACCCATCATTTTGGCACATCAGTATGTTATTTGTCGTCCTTAGATCTTGAAACTTTGTGTTGCACCTAAATTCAATTTTCTTGTTCTAGTTTGCAGCTGTGTTGGTGAGCTTTCATGTTAGTCCATAGTAAGGACTATTAGGGACTCTATGTTTACCCGCTCATAGCTAGTTCTGGTGATGTCTGTGATGACATAACCATTGAATGCGTGCGAGGATAAATCTTACCCCTGTAAGGATACGACTGTTTACTGTTTACTTTGTGACTTGATGTCTGCTATAGTTCCTTCCTCATCTGGATCCTGCTTGATCTCCTGCTCTGTCTACCCTCCGTATGCTTCTGCAACTACAAACTGGTTAGAAGACCCCTTCGCCAAGTGATTTGGAAGGCTCTCCGATGATTAAGTTAGTCTCGGTAGGAGAAAACTTAATCCTAAATTGAAGGAAAAGAATACAGAAGGTGAGAGAGAATTTTGGCAGAGTTTCGTTACGAGAAAATGTCGGTCCCTTCTGAAGTGAGTAACTTTCCTCTTTTATACCTCTCTCTCTGTCATTAATGTGCCGTTCCAACTTCTTGACTTCTCATCAAGAAAGGGGGATGAATCTAGACAGGAGACTTCTCATCTCCCATCTAATTAATCCATCGGGCTAATCATCTATCGCCTTTGGCTTCTTCTGACACTTCTATTAGATTTGCTCGGCCTAATAACAGTTGGAACGCGCATTGACTAACTTCTTACTTGTTTACCAATGTCCGTACGTTCCGCCCATGTTATTGCCGAACTGAACATGTTCCCGCACTGTTGATGCTTACCGCACTGGGCCTAACCTTATCCACAGTCGAGGTGGCACACTTATACTTGGCTAATCAGTTCTTGCCGTGATCCCAATCGTGGTCCCCTAACACTTATGCTGCACTACCAGAATGTCTAGCCCACTGGGCCTGACCTAATTCCAAGTGCCACATTGCCGTTGGGCCCATAATGGGCTTTATCACTTAAGAGCCAGTCCAAGTAATGTTCAAGGAATGCACGTCTGGCTAAATCCTCCTTGATCTAGCCCTTATGTCCCTTAATAGAGCTCCTATGCTGTCTGGATGTTTAGCGATGGCAGGCCAAATCTTATCCTCAGCATGGACTCCCTATGGACGTACTGCTAGTTAAATCTGGGGGATTCAGACTGTATTACCGAGCTTCCCATGTGCCGCACTGCCTGGATGTCAACTCTGCCGAGTTGACCTTATCCCGCAGTGCCATACACAGGCAATAAATCATAATGAGTGCATAAACATACTTGATGAGGTTATTGCCCTGAATTGCCACGCAGGAAGCATGAATCTACGTGCCACGTGGCTAATCCAGATTTACCCTACCACAATTTTCCCCCAGCTTTGACTGCTTCAGCCGCACTACATGAGTAGACAAAGATTCCCGGACTGCCAGTAAATGACGTCGTCACAGATAATCTATAATCCATAACCGCCAATCACCGATAACCGACAGTAATCATTACCTTATTAAATGTGGTGGGACCCTTCTGCTGCGGTTTGTACTGATTTCACGCAAATCGAGGTGCAATTCTCGAATCACTCAAAAACCTTTGAGCGTCGTGCCATTACCTCGCCAAATCAAAACTAGGGATGACAATGGGGAGGGGCGGGGTGGATATTACAGTCTCCATCCCCGATCCCCGAACTAACCCTCCACCTCTATACCCACTCCAATCCCAACTGGGGTTAGTTTTCTAACCTCCATACCCACTCCAAATGGGGATCGGGGATATCCAAACGAGGAACGTGGATTCGAATAAATAAGATTGTTCAAAAATAATCTGTAAAAGAAGTCTGCAATAAATATTGCGGATCAGTTCGGACAGCCACATGTTTTGAATGAGACTGTCATACTTAGTATTTTCTCAATTTACTAACACGGACAATCTTCACGTAGTACATCAACCTCCTAGCGAATTGGATTCAGTCCTGGCCACATCTGGAATCATAAAACATGCATTGTCTAAATTGTGTTTAAAATATAAATCATGAAAATCGTGATTACACTGTAAATCGTATAGTACAGATAGAAGAGAAATGACACACAAACGATAGAGATAGGGAAACCTGAAGCGTGTAAGAGATAGAGATGGACAGATGAGAGAGGCGGCCTAGTTTCGAGTAGAATAATTCTAGTGGGAGAGGCAGTAACAGGCTAGTGTGTGTACTGGTGGTGTTGGTGGCAGAGGGTGGCGGGGTTGAGGGGCTGTCAGGGTGGGTTGCAGTAGTGAAATCAAAGTTGTGGGGTGGCAACTGTTTTTACAGGGAAATGAAATGAGGGAGGGGGGAAGAAATAAGGGCGGCAGGGTAAGATGAGTTTTCGTCTACAATTTGGAGGTTTGGTAACCTTAACAAGTCTATA
>NMUG010007400.1:0-12091 GCA_002855965.1 Monotropa hypopitys
CCTCCTCAGTGAGGTACCTTGCAAGTCCAAGAGTGGTTAGATAAAAGAGCATCTTATTCTTCCATGTCTTGAAATTTTCCCCTGAAAATTTTTCTGGATGGACTGCGTGATTGACCGGTGGAAAAGGTGCAGGAGACTGCGGCAGCATCTGTGGTGTCACCACAGTAGTGGATGAGACAGCAGGTCTAACCACTGAAGGGATCCCAAATGGATCCCGGGCTGATAGCCGAAGGGGTTTCTAAAGGGATTCTGTCCTATGAATGGATTGCCACCAGCAGGGTGGACAGAACCATGAAGGCCAGAAGCAGCAACATTTGGTGCCCCATCAACAGGATGGTTTCCGACACCCAAACCAGCATCAACTTGTTGTAGATTTTCAGCGTTGAATGCATGATTTTCCGTATCAGAAAAAAGGAAGTCCTCAAATTGTTGTTAAGTCATTTCTGATAAAACAGAAAACATAACAGTTTTTAGAAATGAAAACTGCTTAAGAATAAGCCGTAAACAGTAGACTGATCAGAATATTGTAAGAACAGTGAATAATTAACTGATCAGAAATAAAAATAGTAGACTGATCAGAAACCTTTGAACAGAAAATAGTAAACTGATCAGAAAGTTTTGAACAGAAAACGAGAAAAATTGATCAGAAAGTTTTGAAATAGAAAAGAGAAAAACTGATCAGAACGTTTTGTAACAGAAAACTAGAAACTGATCAGAATGTTTTATCAAACAGATTATATAAGAAGTGAGTTTTGGTTCCTAAAAAGTGTTAAGCTTGTAGTAATATAATCTGTAAGGTAAAACAAGTAAATAAGAATTTGAAATACAACGAAATCAGAACCGGAGGCCTGTGTATAATCACAGTTCCCTTAACACTTTTTAGCCGCCCCACCGGAGGTGCTAGGGGTTTGAACTCGACCAAAGTGTCCCAGGGTACAGCCGGTGTACCAGTGGTTGCACCAAACACCACTGATGGACGAACTGTTGTGTGTTGAACTTACTCTTTCTGGACAGGCGAAGGGAGATCTGTAGCAGAAGGAGGATGTAGGCAGTAGGAATTCGTGTTAGGAAGTGATGGCCAGACTGCCAATATATACTCAGTGGAGGACCTTTGGCTGGCCAGACCTTTGGTCTGCAGCAGTTTATTATAACTAATGTTGCTGCTAATGCAGCTATAATGAAGGAGAAACTGGTTCTCAAGGGACTCGCTCTGCTCGAGAGATTGGCTCCACTCGAGCGACTATCGATCAGTGTCGAACGACCCACCTCGCTCGAGTAAGGATCGAGCGATGTGCTTGGCTCGGTCTGCACAGTTGGGTTTTCTTAAATTTTCTCTTGATTTTTCTTCTGTTTTCTAGCTTTTAATCGATCCTATGATCTTCTATTTTAATTGAACAACTGAAATACATAAGTTTGGGGTTTAAGTTACCTTGAAATGGCTTGAATTTGGATAATTTGGAGCAACTAGTGTTTGGGTTTACTTCTTTCTCCCCTCTGATCTTTTTCTCAACCTTTAGGTTCTCTGATTTATTCTCTCTTTCTCTCACTACTCTCTTTGGTTTTTGCTTCTCTCTCTCTCTCTTGATATATTCTACCGATGGAATTGCAGATGCTATGATATGAATTATATCACCACCATGTGTGCCAATCCAAATATTTACATGCATACAACAACTCTATCTCCCTCCTCCACGTTTCATAAATTGCTGTAACATTTTGTTTCCATCAATTTTAGCATTCCATTCTTTTCTCCACGTATATGACCTGCTGTTACATTTCCAACTCTTAGGCCATGTTTGGAACTCATTCTACTTCCTGTTTTCTGTTTTTAGTTTTCTCTATTTTTGAAAATAGAAAACAAAAAACAGAAAGTAGACTTTTATTACTTTCATTTTTTTAAACAGAAAACCGGACACGACGACCTTGGAATATAATATGTGTAACACTTATAAAATTTGAATTTAGAGGTTGGTGTGTAATAATTTGAAAGTAAAAGTAGATAACCAAACAAACTTTTACTTTCTAATTTTTTAAAAAACTGAAAGTAAAAATAGAAAATAGAAAGTTAAATGAGTTCCAAACATGCATGTTCAACATTTTGCATGTTTTCCTTCTTTAGATATTTAAGTTGTCATGCCCCAAACCTGATAATCGTAGAGCCGAATATCCATGATTAACACGTGACAACCATACACTAACACAGCTCCTTCTAATCACTGCTACAACTGAAAATATAAGCTACTAACTGAAAAGAAAAAAAATCTCATAACCTCTGATGAAGAAATACATACAGACTCCAACTGGACTCTATGCAACACGCCCTGATACAACTTACACTAATACAAATAAAAGAAATACAGACTCAACTCTGATAATAGAAAATCTCCCTCACTGATACATCAAAAGAGTAAATAAAACTCTCAATCCAACTGAACAACTGACAAACTACTCAAGCTTTACAACTGTAACTGCTGGATTGGACTGGTGGACTCTAAATATGATCACCAAAGAAGAAGCCATATAAATGTGCATCAGCAATAACGGTTGGTGAATACTATAGAAAAGCATAAATAAGAGAAGCAAAATAGTTATGGATCATTATTTCTCAAAATCACATTCTTTTACAAAATATCTTTTTAACATTCTTGTCAAAAAATCATTTCTCAAAATACTTTCTCATCCCCTTTTTTCAAAACATTTTCCCTTTTACTCACACCAAAAATCCAATTTTCCCTCAAACTCTAAAAATCCTCTTTTCTCCTTTTCTCCTTTTCTCAAAAACTCATTTTATCTTTTCATTCTTTTCAAAAACTCATCTTTGAACATCTTATAAACACTTTTAGGATAAAATAGGATCCATCTCATACTCGTACTCGTACTCATACTCGTACATTTTTTATAATATCATGACTCATCTTAGAACTATAATAGCCAAGAGTCATTGTTACTGTTGACCACCATTTATGATAGATCTGGAACCTTGTGGAACATCCCCGATAAGTATACAAGTAATGAACCATAGGCCACTCGTAGCACCGCCCCAGTGGTAGGGAAAAACATCAACTAATCCACACAAATCCTAGAAGTAGGCATATAACTAATTCACACAAAGCTCAGAAGTAGGCACTCCCTCAACATCAACCCCGAGGTGGGCTTCAAGGCTATTAGAGCGTGATCAGAAATTTATTTATTATTTCTAAAAATGCTTTATTTTTATTTAATTTCATAAATCTAGTACTTTCATTTCAAAACTCTTTTTCTCTTTATTCTATCTCAAATCTCTTCCCAATTTCCTTTCACAAAAAAACCCATACTTTTCTCAATTCTCTTTCCTATCATAAAAACCCCTTTATATAAAACCAACTCTCTTTTATTCTAAAAAATCTATGATGAGTAGATTTTTATCATTTTATAAACTCTTTCAAAAACCACGATTTTATACTAATAAAAATAGTATTAACTGCTCTAATTTATATTATTATAAAAAGTACTCACCTAATAAAAAGCATATCCTATAGAGCTTGTTTGTCCTTACGCTGAGTCGTAGATAACGATGGCTTCTCTGAGCCTAAAAAAAATCAAATACGACCATAAGTTTTCGATCAAGCTATATACGTCTACAATGTATGCTAAATCACGAAAAATAATCATGCATGCATATAATTATTTTACTTCTAATTTCTTGTACAATTTCTCCAATATCAGTAATTAATTCTTTAACTCTTTTAATTTTCTCCAGATTATTATCCCCTCATTTTTCTTTTAATTCCTCCATTTAATTTATAAATTCATTTCCTATGAATTTATTTATTTCTTTCTAATACAAATTTAATAATTTAATTCTAAGGGAAATTCATAATAATAATAGTTATTATTCTCCGGTGATTTTTCCGTTAACTTTTCTCGTTAATTTCCTTGGTGACTCAAACACCACCCGAACAATCTCCCGAATAGCCTTGAAAATTAGCCTGAAAACCACCTATACCGCTCCTCCGAACAGCCACACTTTCGACACCAACAAACACCACGGATCATCCACCGATACCACCACATTCCAGCCCAGAGCTCAGCCGAGAAACACCATCGAATCACCCCCGAACCACTACCCGAAACCAGTGAGCTTTCTCTGTTTCGGCAATGGATAGGGTTGTGTTCGAATGCGAATTTTGACCAAATGACAACTCCAAATCATGTGAGTTTTTATATATAACTTCCTAAGACAACTACCAACATATCCCCATAATTTATTTTACACAATTATTTGATTTGGAAAGAATTTTTTCGTGTTTTCCCTGAAAATTCTGAACAGTGACTGCGCAGAATCACTCGTGTTTAACATTGAATTTCTCCCAAACTATTCACCCAAAAATCGTGAGTTTGACACTAACAAACACAACCCCATAGTTTGTTTTGGAAAATCATTTGATTATACGAGCATTTTTTCCTCCGATGTAACTGGAAATTTCTTGTCGAAAATTTTGGTTTACACACACACATAAAATCATAAACTTTTCAATAATTCTTTAGCATTTTCATCGATTTTAAGAGCATGCAATCAATCTTATACAATTATATTAATGAAATACGAATTTACAGAATCGAATTTACCTTGGAATGACTTGAATTTGGTTAAGAACGGACTAATTTTGTGGAACTGGGTTTACCTCTGAACTCTGATTTTCTTTTTCTCTAGTCTTCCATGTTTCTTCTTCAGTTGGGCTTTTATTTTTTTTCCTCTCTCGTCTCTCTGTCTGGACGTATTCTGTTTCGTTTTTTATTTTTGTGGCTATGTTGGTTTGCCAACTTGGGTTTCATTTTATATTATATACTAGTGATAGCTCGTGTCGATGGCACGAGATAAAAAAATTGATAGCACAACACATTAACAAAATCAAGACAATGCATTAACCAAATTATTTAAGCATGTCAATGTTACTCGACTCGTGCCGATGGAACTCAACCAATGACTTTGAATGTGAGTCGTGTCTTCGGCACTCATTCGTGCCTTCGACACTGATGAACGCATTGCCCGTGCCGGTGGCACCCGACCCATGGCGATAGAACTTAGCTCATGCTGATGTTCCTAGACTCATGCGGATAGCACTCGACCAATGACTTCGAATGTGATTCATGCCTTCAACACTCATTCATGTCTTCTACACTAATGAGTGCATTACCCGTGTCTGAAAGTAATCACAAAGAAAATGTCTACAATTGAAATAGTAATAATAAAGTCCAAAAAAGATCAGGTATTCCTTCCAAGAGCCCAAAAATCTTATTTACAACTAAGAAAAGTGCTTGAATATGCAAAGATTATAGAGAATGAATAGGGAAAAAATAAAGATTACCGTCAAACAAATCCATATGGGTCTCATTCAAAGCAATAAAATATGAACCAAAAGTTTCTTCTCTGAACTACACTTTCTGAAATACTTGAACTCATTTGATCAAAGCAGAATTACTCTGAGCTTATGTCAAAGCATCATTTTGACCATAAAACCCAACAGCGAAAATAAAGCAGATAATTCATCTCTTACCTGCAAGCAAAATTTTTGAATTCTAGACCTCAGCAACCCAAATCCAAATATACCCACCAAGGATAATTTTTAAAAAATCATCAATGCAATAGATTTTCCATGATACACCGTCAAAGAATTACTGCAGAACCCCTGATTAAGTCCGGACAACAATAGGAATTTACAAAAATAACCTCAAACTCGGCAAACCCACCAACAGTATCATCAACAAAACCCTAGCTCTGCCATAGTTCATTCTTGCAACCATAAAATAAGGAACAAATCATCAAAAACAACCAAATCAGAACAAATAAAAAATCAGTACTGTGTTTAAAACTAATAAAAAAAGAAAAAATTCAAAAGCAATACATGAAACAATCGATGACATGAAGGTAGAGGAAGAAGGAGATATACCTAGAATGTGACGTATATACCACCGATGAGTGTGATCATGTATCAGAGTTTCTGTGTGAACTTTGGTAGTGGATCGCCATCGGAGGGGCATACTGGTTGCGATGAAAAAATCATCTGAATGTAAAAAATTGAATATTAGACTTAGTGGAGAAATAAAATACTTAGAAAATTTACCTTGTGGTTGGGATAATGGTCACCATTGAATGACGATGGAAAACATAGTTTAGAGGAAAAAAAGAAAGGCCAATGTACATTTTATTGGCATTATCCCCCTCTCTCGGTGTGTACATTGCTGAAAAATAGAACAATAGTTGTGATGTCGTCTCAGTTTGCTACCATTTGATCTCTATATTTGTCACAACCTAAAACACCTACTCACTCCATCGGAGACCGAAGAGAGTACCTTCGACTTTTCCGATTCACCCATCTACCACCGTAGTGAATACCTTAAAATTGAAGCCTCCAAATTGAAAAGTCAAACTTAAAACAAATGCAAAATCCCTAAAAAATCACCTTATAGACAAAGACGGCAGTGGATCGATGCAAAATGCAATAGGAACAAAATAGTGAAATGGGAAATTTTAGGGATTCTGCATGCCACTACTCCATATGTGCGATTGGGAGATGGGAGGGTTTTGATAGAGAGACCATGGGATGGACGTCGCCAAGAGAGACCATGGGATGGACGGAGGGTTTTACAAAGAGACCTACGACGCAGTCGGCCAGTCATCGGCGAGAGAGATGGATTGGAAGTGGGGAGGTGGGGTTTCTCTCGACAGCGGAGAGAGAATACAAATAGGGGAGAGAGGCGGAGATCCATGTTGAATGTGTGTCTTGAGGTACACATTTTGTGTCTCGAGGAAGACTTCATGTTTTTTAGGAGAATATATTCAAAGTTGTGTAATTATGTAACTGTGATATATATTCAAACCTATATAAATTGTTCTACTGCCGTTAGATTACATTATGAAATAATCTCAACCGTTAATTGTGTTGTAGATTTTGTGTGTGTAAGAGGGACCAATCTGAGCCGTCCAATCTCATATTGGACGACTGTGAATGTCTTGGACATAAACACTCATATTTTGTATAATATATATATATTATCTATATTTACATATATCCTATCATCCCTGCATCCCCATTTTTCCCGCCAAAGTAAAAACAATAAATAATTAAATCTCATGATTTTGGGTCACCGATGAATTAAGTAGCCTTTGTGATTCAGATCAAGAAAATGATTTGTGAGTCGGCTTTTGCTAAAACATTTGTTATTTCTTTGATATTTTAAAGCCAAAAATCAAAACAAATTTAAATAAACGAATCTCTTGATTCAGATCACCGGTGAATTAAATAGCCTTTGTGATTTGAATCAGAAAAAAATTTGTGAATCGGGGGTTATGTACTGGATCACTTATTATTTCCTTTCAGATTTTAAAACCAAAAATCAAAACAAATTTAAATAAATGAATCTCTTGATTCAGATCACCTGTAAATTAAGTAGCCTTTGTGATTTGAATCAAAAAAATAATCAGGGGTTGTGTACTGGATCACTTATCATTTCCTTTGAGATTTTAAAACCAAAATCATAACAAATTTAAATAAATGAATCTCTTGATTCAGATCACGAGTGAATTAAGTATCCTTTATGATTTGAATTGGGAAAATAATTTGTGAATCGGAGGTTGTGTACCGGATCACTTATTATTTCCTTTGAGATTTTACAACCAAAAATCAAAACAAACGTAAATAAATAAATCTCGTGATAGCCCGTGCCAATGGCACGAGGCGATGAAATCGAGACCACAACACATTAACAAAATCGAGACAATGCATTAACTAAAGTACTTAACTAAACAAAAAAACTACAATCAACACAAAGTCTTTTAAATTGAATTCTTTGGGTTTTGAAATATATCTCGGGGAGATTTAAATTGATTTTGACCGCTTGGTCTTGAATTCTTTTTCTCGGCATGTGATACGGGCATTGATGAGGTGTCTCGGTAAGCCCACAAATCGTTCCTTCGATCATCACCGACGTTCGTGGCTTCGAGGAAGTTCACGACGTGGCCTTAGGACGACTACTCGATGTCTAGAACATGTTGAAAATGTCCGAAATTGCGCCGAGAAGGTTTGGTAGTGATTCGATGTCGTTTGGGGCACTTTTCAGTAGGCTCGTCCGGACCAAGGCAGGGCTCGTCCGAATGAGGGAGCAGTGGGTTTAAGGTTATGTTTCAGGAGGTCTCGTCCGGACCAAGGTGGTGTCCGTCCGGACTGCAGAGAATTCTCGTCTGGATGATGTAGTGTCTCGTCCGGACGATGCAGCAGCTAGTTGCGATTTAAGTTCGGGTTTTCAATTATTTTGGTCCAAAAACATTTCTCATCTTCTCTAAAACCCGAAAATCCTCTCCCTCTCTCTCTAAAACCCTAAAACCCTAAAACCCCTCCCTTCTCTCTCAAATCCACCCAAATCCTTGGATCTTTGAAGATTCTCTTCTTAACTAACATCGGAGTGCTCGAGACGATCTATGCATGGACGGGCTTGGTTCGTGGCGGTGTGTTGAGCGTTTCTCCAGGGACCTCCGAGCTCCGGTGACTATGGTGGGTAAACTCCTCTCTACTATTAAGTGTGTGTGTGTGTGTGTACTCTAGGGTTACTTCCATAGTCTTGTTGTGTCGATTTTGCATTTTGTAGATTCGTGAATTTTCCTTGCTAGAGGAGACCTAGAAATTGTCTTGATAGACTTCGTGGATCATCGTGATATTGACTTGTGTTTAGTTTGATAGTAGGTAGGTTGATTGGTGTCCATTGGAGTTTAGGGACGCAAAGTGTTCGGTGAAATGCCTTTGTGAATTTTGAGTTGTGTTTTGAAGAAATTGGCACTATTGGGTTATCATAGGACTTATATAGATGTGCGACCCGGTCACGATGAATCCCTATAATCATTGGATGTTCCTCGGAGTTTGATGCGCGCCATGTACTGATTATTTCACCAAGTTGTGTGGTGTAGCAAAATTGGGTCGTTTGGGATCCCTTGAGTGTGTGGTGACTTCTCCTAGTTGGGTGGGATCTCCCTTGATGTCGCTGCGGTTAGAGGTATCATTATGCTTGTTGGTCTCCCTTGAGTTGGTCAAGGTTGAGTGTTGAAAGGAATCGTTAAATTGATGAAATATGGAATTGGTGGATTGTCACCCTTGGTTTAGTCAAGGTTGAGTTTGGATTGAAAGAACTTAACAATATATTCAACATACCAAATGAATGTCAGAAATGGAGGATGTGCCCCACGAGTGCTACTCGTGCTCAACCTTGAATCTACCACTTGTGAAACGTTTAATGAAGTGGAATACAATCGGGTTGGAATGGTGACCCATGTATCGAAATATAATTTAACCCATTCGCGTGGTTTCAGAATGGTGTAGTATAATATAATTGAACCCATTCGCGTGGTTTCGGAATGGTGTAGTGTAATATAATTGAACCCATTTGCGTGGTTTCAGAATGGTGTAGTGTAACATAATTGAACCCATTCGCATAGTTTCGGAATAGTGTAGTATTATGAAATTAAACCCATTCCTGTGGTTTCGGAATGGCGTGATTAGTAACGGTGATATGGGTGAAATATAATTGAAGGCATTTGCGTGGTTTCGGAATGCCGGATGTTGGAAAAATTTGATCTTCATCCAGTGTAGACGGCGTCATCTCCATAGGAAAATCACGAACAATTAATAACAATCGAGGCACGTTATAAAAACGTTTTCCTAAAAACAGTATTTGCCCCCACCACATGGTGTGCACCGGGTTAACAGCAAATCTGCTTTCAAGATACAATGAAACCGAACTCGAAGTTCTTTCTGACTGCGTTTGCACCAACGAATACAGACAGAATATCTACTATATAATCGAATTGAATCAAGAATTTATATTACTTGGATAGAGTATGTAGAGAGAGAACAACTCTTTAAAAGAATTTCCTTCCTACTTTTTGAATGACTTCCAATGAGTCTATTTTATTGACACATATGTACCCTTTGTGCAAGAGTCACGTCTCTAGGAAGAGTCATGTCTCTAGGAAGAGATATGTCTCTAAAAAAAGACATGTCTAAAGTAGACACGCATTAGGAAGAGGCATGCCTCTTAGAGGCATCTAATTTTCCACCCCTTTTCCTAATAGCCACAACCCAATATATGGGCGTGATAAAGTCCTGACTTATATGGAAAAGGTGTTGCACCCTTTCATATAAACCTTTATACATAAAAATATTTTGAAAATCTCCAACAATCCCCCACCATTTTCTAAATATGGCAGAACTCTTGATTCTCTTATAACAAGGCTTATGCATATATGAATAGTGTCTTACGACTTCAACCACTTACTTAGTGAAACATTTCAAGGCTAGTCAAGGCAGCATAGTAGACGTATCTTTGAACTAACTGTCTTCTAGTGACTAACCGGATATACCTCACACATAATCCTCAGAATACCGTAGATATTCCAATCAGGTGACCCGTGCACTGGCCGTGGGTCGGTATCTTGATTTCATGAGCGCTATAACATCTAGTCCCCTGGACCTATAGGAAGCGGCACCACCTACACACTCACATAGGTAGATTCTTACCAGTGCTCTGTAATGATAGCACTAAAATCTATTAAGAGCTGAGTAACTCACCCTCCTTTGTTTTACATTACAGGTACCAAGCACTTTACCTTGGGATTACTTTTAAAGTGCTTACAATCACGACATTTAGTGTAGTTTCTCATTGAACTCAAGAGATTGAGAGAATCAACCGGTTGAGTTGAGTTTCCACCAAGAGTGATCAAATTATTTGGACTTAGTCACATCCCTATTTAATGTTTTCCACATTATATCCTTGTACACAATTACTCCTTGAGTAATCAATATTTTCATTGCAATATATCAACGTGATTTTCATGTTCGAAATAACATCACAACCATAATTATTAACATTCTCTCATAAGTGATTTTATTTGAGAGAAATCCGTGACGAGATACTGTGCCACTTCATCTCAAAAATCTCACATTAATTCAAGAGAACCCCACCAAGAGTCGATTTACTTTTTATGCCAAATGTTCAAACAGGCGCCTTTGTATCCATAAGACTAATGGATACCAATTACAGCTATAAATCATAACTTGTGGGATAAAGTTGTCTACAACAACTAAGTAATCAAAATAGTAAAATTAACCATTCTACTCATTTGTTAACTCTCCAATATACCTAGGAGGCCATGTGACCTAACAGCCACACTGACAAGATTTAAAATGAATGCTCAACCAAACTAGTTTATTTAGTTTCCAATAGTTACACCATTTAAATTAAGTCCAGAGCCACACCTTTCAGGTTATATCCACTGGTTAAATCCTTAACCTCCACATGTATAATTTAACATATATATCAAAGGTGTTTTTCTCCTAAACACGAGCTCATTCATACACAAATCTCAAAACAACCAATTTAATTAAAGTATTGATCATGTGTCTTACAGTACTATAACCTAGTACACAACACGATTATATGATTTGTGGTCAAGATTGTTATATCAAACTTTCATGCCACTGCTTAGGTGCTTTGTTTAAGTCCATAAAGTGACTTAACAAGTTTACATACTCTGTGTTCTTGGCTTTGAACTACAAAACCCTCTGGTTGCTTCACATAGATTTCCCATCTAACTCACCATCAAGGAATGTTGTTTTGACATCCATTTGATGAATCTCAAACTTGTATATAGAAGCAAAAGCAATTAGAACTCTAATTGTTGAAGTTCTAGCAACCGGAGCATATGTATCAAAATAATCGATACATTCCTTTTAGGTAAAACTTTTTGCAACTAACCTTGCCTTGAACTTGTCAATAGTTCCATTGACTTTCATTTTCTTTAAAATTCACTTACAACCAATCGGTTTAGAACCAGGTGGTAAGCCAGTAAGTACCCAGGTATTATTACCCATAATGGAGTCCATCTCATCTTGAATGGCCTCTTTCTAGAAAGCAACATCTTGTGACTTCATTGCTTTCTCAAAAGTCAATGGATCCGTTTTCACATGAAGTGAAAACACATTGTGAAAACATGTAGTCTCTCTAGTTCCCTCAACTAGATAACTACAAAGTCAGGACCAAATATTTTCTCTCTCCAAACTTG
>NMUG010007401.1:0-12090 GCA_002855965.1 Monotropa hypopitys
CTTGTGTTACAGCAGAGTTGAAGGTTTTGAGGACATAGCAGTAGCATGCAAAATAAGGTACCGATTTGTGGTTTTAACTTAGAGATGGGTTTTGGATGATGGCACTATTGTCGAGATGAAATTTAATATGCATGGAGAAAACTTTAATGATTAGTTGATTTGGATGTTATGACTTGATTAAGAGGTGGTGTTGTACAATTGAGGTAAGAGATTTGAATGTTGCAAAAGTTGAAGCATAAACTTGTGGCTTGTATTATGTGTTGTGAACTATCAAATGATAATGAGAATGTGTAGAAAGGTTTTTGGGGTGGTACGAAAACTAAGGTCATAATCAAGTAAGTTCATGTAAAGAGAGAGAATGGATAAAATTGATTGTTATGTCAAGAGTGAGTGATGAAAGCTTGATGGTCTGGTTGGACATTGGTGTGTGATTATAGGAAGGAAATTGGAGATAATTGTGAAGTGGTAGTCAAGGAATCCCCTTTGATGGTGTTAGGGTGGAACAATGGATTTTGGGGTGAAAGTAAATATTTTTGTAATTATCATCTATGGTGTATAAGGTTGGATGAGGAATTCACTATTGTGTCATATATGAATTTGGGAATCACTAGATGGGAGTTGTTCCAATGATGTGAGTGATATGGTTTATATAGAATGCAAGAGGGATGTGCACAAGATTGTGTAAGTGTTTTGAGTTTTGAGGCATTAAGCGAGAAAGCAATGGGTGGTGTTATATCAAAGGCATGTAATGAGAAAAGTGCCACAGTGACTTCGGGAGATGGGTTACTTCAACCACTCTCTTGGAGTTCATGGCACACTGTAGCAGGTAACAGGTATCCTATTACATTGTTAATTAATTATGTGCATGAGAATCTATGTGTGATAGATTTGATTATGTATGTGGTTGTCTCACGTGATGCATGCAACAGGAATGAATGTGAAAACTACTTGAGTTGAATATTTTTATCATTAAGGATAAAAGATGGTAATGAGGAAATGTAATAGTTCACTTATGTGGGTGAAAATGTGAAAAAGTGACATTGGTGATAAAATTTTATATGCTTAAATTGCATGAAAAACATTGTGTAGTGCTCAACAATGTGTGAAGTTGACATATATCACCAAGCATGAATGATAAAAAAGAAACTTATCCCGTGAATGATTATGTGAGATCGATGTTTTCTCTTCCTTGTGTTAAATTGTGCAATATAGTCGAGAACCTTGCCATATGTTCCATTGATATGTTTTACAAATCATGTGTGATAAAAATGAGCAAGAACATGAAAAATAATAGATGTGATGTGTCGCGGAATTAAGTCGTGTAATGCAAGTGAAATATGATTATTACATGAGAATTATGTGCATGTTGTGATGATGGTTGAGCGCTTTGTGGAAGTAAACTATGTATGGATAAAACGAACCCTTGTGAAAAAATATGATCAATTGTAAAGTAGAATTTACTTGGTAAGTGAATATTAGGCTATGCATGCTTAAAATTTTCATAGTGCGGATGCATTGAAATTTTGTTGTCATTGTAAACTTGGTACCATTGAAGCGGTTTGGTAACATATGAGTTGTGGCTTGGTGATGCATGCTAGGCATCGATTTGATATCAAGGTTACATGTTGGATACACATATGTGTTGTGTTGATGGAATCAATATTGATGTCCATGTTATAAGTTTGTAGAAAGATTAAAATTTTGCCAATTTGGATTATGCATTATTGAATTGCTTAAGAGCATGGTATAGTATGAAAAGGGTTACAATTTAGGTTCAAGTATGAACTTGATTTATGTTATTACATTGATGTAGCTAATGTTATGATAAGCATTGAGTTGGGCATGACTTGTGTCCATGTTAGATTACCTTGAAGGATAGTTAGACTAATTGTTTAGCCTTATGCAAATGTATATTGCATGTTATTGTAAGTTAGATATGAGGTTTTATCCTCTAGTTGGTAGTGTGATTTTGATCATGATGTTTCGGGATAATTGTGTGTGACCGAAACAATTTTCTTGAAATCTAGTTTGAAGGACGCCTAGCTAACATCCCTTCAAATTAGAGGTCTTGGAAAATTGAATTGGACTACATGATTCTCTTTGGAATGTCGGGATCGAGAGTAAGAGTAGTATTTTAGAAATGCATTAGTGATACTATGCTTATAAGCTTTTGGCAATCAAAATGTCTAATTTAAAAGAGTGGTGTTGAGATGTAGAAGGAGCATACATGGTAAGCTTAATAAAATGACTTGTTACTTTGGTTAGGAGTGAGATTGTTGAATAGTAATTTCGAGGGCAAAATTTTCTAAGTGGGGTGAGTTGTCACACCTGTTCCATTTGTTACAAATCAATTTATTTATTTATGCAAATAATCGAATATGGGAAATAGAGAATGTAGAAATGCAATGGGTTATTATGTGACTAATTAAGCCTAAAAGGTTAGATTAGTGAGTAATATGTAAGTATAGGTGCCTAGATGTAATTGGGGCATGGAATTGTTGTAGATGAGAATTAGAGTGAAGGGCAAAGGGGTCTTTTGCCCTAAAAATCTGATTTAGGGGTTTCCCTTGCCCCAAATCATTTTGAAAAGGATGTGGTTATGCTTGAGGGAGGAAGAGAGATAAAAAGAGAAGACGAAGATGGCAATGAAAGATCGGAGCTCCTAGAGAGTTATTCCTCTCGTCAATCAACAACCAAGTAAGTGTTACTCACTCATAAATTCGTGACCAAATTCCTAGGATTGATGGATAGATCTAGGGTTTTGTATATTTTCGGATTTTTGGGATTTTGGGGGTAAAACCCTTGATTGGAGGCTTTGTGATTGTTTAGAGGTCCTAGAGTTGAAGTATGATGACCTTAGGATAATGTGGGAGGTTAAGGGATGTGAGGTTTTACGATTTTTGGAGTTTAGAATGAGTTTGGAGTGGATTGGTCCTTACAATTTCCCCCTTGTAGACGTGTTCTTTCCTTGGTGTGCAAATTTGCACTAACCGGCATGCCGGGCGGTATACCGGTCGGTATACCAGATTTTGTCCAAAATGGGCAGTAAGTTTTGCCTTAGCAAATTATGGATTTTTGTACTAACCGGCATGCCGACCGGCATGACGGGCAGTATACCGACACCATACCGGTCAGCCTAAATGAGAGGATTTGTTTGATGTTTGCTTAGGGATTTGAGGTTTTACACCCTTAGACTTATGTGGAGTATGGTTTGAGGATCTTAGTGAACCTTGGTAGTGTTTGGAGATTTTATTTGGAGTAAGGTATTCATGCCTTAGCGTTTGAAAGTTAAGACCTAGTCTTGGGGATCCTTAGTGTTGGAGTTTGACCTTAGGGAACCTTGAGGGCTGTCTAAGCCCATTATTAATGTTAAATGTCCTTTTTAAATTGTTGATGAATATGTGGGTTTTAATCCACTCAAATCTATGTCAGGTGAACACCTACTCTTCCAAGGCTTGTGGAGGAGATTGCTTGGCTCTTTATCGGTACCGGGTGAGTTTGTGTTAGATATGTATTTCATTCAATCATATGTGAACTCTTTACACGGTTAAGTAGGGTTACTTGAATTAAATGGATGAATCTTTAACTACGGAAACTATGATAACTAAGTTAAGGAAACTTGAATGGTTACTGTACCTAGTAGTACAACATACATGAAAGACACATAGGAGTCTTTGGGTTGATCACTTGAACCCCTAGACATGGTAAGTATATCAATGCCTTGGAAATCAATAGATAATGTAAAGGCTTCATTGAATGACATGTATGAAATGAACTAAGGGACAATAATCAGAGTAGCGCAGCAGAAGGGTGATAAGCCCTCGTATGACTACTTATTATTGTGGTGTTCGGTTATATATGTTATACCACAATATGATTGTTTGGCTATTGTGTGCACCAAGAGTCTCGTTTTGGTAGCATCTTGCTAAGTATGTTATGAATCAATGATAACGAGCATGTAAATTATTAAGTGAAATGTATACAAGTATGAGAACTATGATAAATATGAAGAAAATGTGATCAATGGGGCTGTGGACGGAGGTCAAACGGGCAGTGGCAGGATTATGTTGTGACCTAACCATTGTATCAATGAAATATTATAGGTGTGTTATCACATCGTTGTAAGGCAGAAAATGCCAATTAGATAGGGATGTGGCCGGGGACCCAACGGGCGGTGGCCGGATTACGTTGATTGGTCTAACCATCGAATAATGGAACTTGGAATAAATAAGATCTCAAAGTGAGTATTACTTCAAAATGTAATAAGAAGAAATACAAATGAACATGAGATGCATATAGCATTATATTAATTCCTTCCTTACATGCTTATATGATTCGTAGATGTTCATTATGTGGAATCTTACATACCATCCTTATGTATCTAGTAGTGTAACACATAGTGTTGACCTTTGTGTTTATGTGGCACGTAGATGGTCCGTTATGTGAAATTGCATGTACGTACTTGGTCAATGACATCATTATATTAAGGACTAGTCATAGAGGACAATTCACACCCTTCGTACGTTGGCTCTTGTTGGACACACTTACGTGGTAGACATTGAGATAGGTGTGGATAGTTCCTTGGAGTTGGCACCCTCCTTAGGAGTAGTACATGGAAAATTATACGTTGAGGTTTTATGAACAGTTCATTGGAAGAGACACCCTTCTTGGACATGAATCGGTATAGTAGTGGACATATTCGTGTAAGTGGGTGATTGAGGATAAGTACATTAGTATCGCACCCCAATTGTGGAATAACGATTAATGTGGAAATGCTTAAGTAAGGAGTCGTGAAAAAAGACATAAATAGGTTAATGAGAACTTATGTGAAAGTCCATGAAACAAGCTAGTAATACTTAATTTTAATGCTTTCAATTTACCTTATCCGGTTGTAATTATAATCCTTGTTAGCCATGTGTTTTGATGTCATATTTAACAAACTCTAGACTTCCTTGCTTGTTTTGTTTTGCCTTTTTCTTTGGCTTGGGAGTCCAGGTTAAGGAGGCTTGTGTACGTTGGGTCCACTACAGTCAGGCTTGGAGCAGTGTTAGCCCCTTTCAGTGGGCTTAGCAGTTATATCAGGTGGTTTGGTTGGCTAGCTTGATAGCCCTTTTTAGTTACAGTTAGTTGTTGTAGTCACTTTACTTTCAGGCAATGTAGCCTTTTACTTGATGTTGATAGTAGATGTTTGAATTTCTATATTTAGGCCCTTGGGTAGAGTTTCTAGAGTGTCATAGGCACCAGCTTTCACTTTTTACCTTTATAGTTGTCCCCACAAAAACCTATGCCTTTCGGGGTGTAGTCAGGAGTTGCGGTAGTCCTGTAAACCTGTGCTTTGCGGGGCACAATCAGGGTTGGAGTTGACCCGGAAAATCTATAACCTTGCGGGGTATAGTCAGGACTTGCGGGTCTTGGAACCTATGCTTTGCGGAGCATAGTCAGGATGGGTGATAGCCTGGGTGAGTGAGCCTCGGCTCAAGGGGGGTCGGGAAGATAAAGACTGTGTGGGCTCTATAGAGAGGTTACCCCAGATTAGGTAGAAGTTAGGAAGAGAGATTTGCATTTATCTCTTTGAAGGATTGCATAGTGGATACCGACGTGCTCTGTAAAAGGAAACACGCTGAAGAGTGGACAAAGCGATTGCTGAACCACTATAAAAATCCTTGTGGCGCTTCTCTCTTTCTCTTACCTCCTCTCTTCTCACTTTACTTACACTGTCTTTGTATTTATCATTCTAACACACATTTGTTTTTCTTTGTTTTATAATTTATTATAAAAGAGTTTTTGAAGAAAAATTTAAAAGGATTTAAAAAAAGGCAAAATACTGCAAGCACCTATTCACCCCCCCTCTAGGTGCTTATTAGTTAAGTAGGATTACTTTAATTAAATGTGTGAATCCTCACCTATGGAAAGCATGTTTATCAATTTAAAGGCATTGGATGTTATTGATGTACATAGTTGACTGATGTACATAGAAAGGTACGTAGGATCTCTCTAATTGATCGCATGAATCCTTTATCATAGTAAGTAGTATAATCCTGTGGAAATTATTATATAATGTGGATGCATATAGTGAACGATGTGAATGAAATGAAATTAAATAATGTGTAATCATAGTAGCATAGTGGAAGCGTGATAGACCCATTGTAGGGTTACTTTTCTAGCGTGGCACTTGTGCGTATGTGTTACACTATTTGATAGTTGTTGTTGAGAGGAGTAAGACTTCATTGAGCCTTGATAATCTAATGAGAGTTATAATTGGGACAACATTGTTTTTATGAGTCTGTGTGAAATTAAATATGCTAATCTCTTATCTATATTGTGGATAAAATGTATGATATGCGTGTATTGTGTCAATGGGGCCAGTGTGGGCAGAATAAGTAATAACATTTATAAGGTGGCAAGTGTGGGCAGTTTAGTAGTTTTTTCCAAGAGGCATGTATAGCCTAAGGTGGCCAGTGTTGGCAGTTTAGCATAAAATTCAAGAGGCTTGTGTATAGCCTAAGGTGGCCAGTGTGGACAGAATTAATAATGAACAACAAATATAGCCAAATGGGCTGGCCTTTGGGCAAGTGGAAAATATGTGAACCATGTGTGGTAAAATATTAATGAACAACGAATATAGTCAATTGGGCTAGCCTTCGGGCAAGTGAAAATAATCGATATCATTGGGTGTGTGTGTTTACCCTAGTGTTGTAGAACACATTTATCCTTTGTAGAAGTATAAATGGTTGGGAATGTGAAGTAACTTATGTGTTAGAAATTGATTATACATTACTCAAATATAGTATTGATGCATCTTGTTGATAGAAGAGCATAATGAATAATAAGCATCCTTTATGGAAGAGTTGCATAGTAATCACTCTTGGCCTTAGACGAATGTGGTATGTTGAGTAGGCAAAATGGTTATCACCTGGAAATAAAGTATTTAAATTCACTTAAAAATAATGATGCATGTTTATGTAGTTATGGAAACCATTTGAGGTTGTTATGTAAAGGTCGAGGACATTTCACGCCCTTGTACCTTGTATGTTGTCTGGACTTATGTGTTGTAGACATGCTGAGATAGGTGTGAAAAGTCCCTCGGAGTTGTCCCCCTCCTTGGTCGTAGAGTAGTAGGAATGTGAACGTGATAATTATTGTTTAACTATCACTAAAATTGGGAAATGAATAACATGGAATCACACGAATAAAATAAGGCAAAGATATGTATGGCTTGAAAAATGAGTAAAACATGTGTAATTGTTAATTAAAGTTTATGTTAGCTTTCCTAGTGCTTTTAATTCAAAGTTATCTTGTTATATTAATTAACTCTTGTTAGTCATATGTTTAGATGTCATACCTAACACACTTTGGATTTCCTTGCTTGTCTTTCTTTCTTTTCTTTTCGTATAGAAATCCATATTGTAGAGGCTTGAGGTTCGGGTCCACTACAGTCAAATTGGAGCAGTATTCCCGCCAGTGGGCATTACAGTTATTTTAACAGGTGGAAGTGTTGGCTAGTTTTATTAGCCTTTACTTATTAGAGATATTAGCCTTGTCGGGCCTATGTAGTTGTTATAGATGTTTGTAGGCGATCGCAGCCTTGTAGTTGTTTTGATGGTTTTTAAGTTACTTGAGTTGTAATAATTGAATTAGTTGAGCTTTTGATCTTTCGCTGCATTGGAGTTTGTTATTGGGATTTTATTGATCACTTAAAGTTTTCTATTGTGGAGCTTTACGTTGAGAGGTGTTGTATTACCTTGGATCATATTGTGAGGTTTTAATAAGTTTTATCTTGTGGTGAATTGTGGTGAGTGGAATTCTTGAGGTTCATTTTACTTTGAGACTTGGGATTTTGTCGATTGAGGTTTATTTGTAACGTTCTTCATCCAATATTCGTTTAATTTAAATGATTATTGTGTCGGGTCGTTACAGTTTGGTATCAGAGCTTAGGTTGTGAGATTCTAGAATTCTTGGTTGGAATTGAGGATTAGTGATGGTGTTTAGTAGTGGACCCTAGGATGGTTAAGTGTTTTAAGGTTTGTGTTTAGTCGAGTTGATGACTTGATGTCATAATATTGAGTATGTTGTGAACATGTAGTGAGCCAAGTCTTGGTCTTGTCGTCACTAATAACTATTTTGCTAATAGTTGTGTTGATTATGATATTTATATAAATTGTTGTAGCAGGTTCTCTATTATGGATCATGGTCATCATGTAGACGTGACTCCTAATGCACTAGGTTTTGGTGAGGGGAATCATCCAATTATAGAGGGCACGAATCGGTTAATAACAGTGCTCACTCAATTGGCAGAGAATCAATTGGAATTTCAGCACTGGCGAATGGCACAGTCAGTTGGTAGAGATCTAGGTATGGATTTAATAGCAAAGTTTCAGAAATTATATTCAATAGAGTTTGAGGGTTCAATGTTACCTTGTGAGGAAGAGAATTGGTTAAAAGGAGTTAGTATAGTTTTTGAGGTTATGAAAGTATCTGATGAGGAAAGAGTGAGATTAGCAACCTTTAGTTTAAAGGGTGAGGCTTTGTGTTGGTGGGAGGCCATGGAGCATCAATTATTGGCGCCTTTTCCCAGAGTACTACCCGTTGTGCCTAGAGTGATTACTTGGGAGATGTTCATAGAAAATTTTAATGAACATTATTGTCCGAAAAGTTATAGATTAGAACAAGAAGTGACATTCATATATTTGAGGCAAGGTGAGATAAGTGTGGCAGAATATGAGGCGAGATTTGCAGCCTTATCTAGATACGCTGTGGAGTTAGTTGATTTGGAAGAGAAAAAGTGTAGAAGGTTTATAAATGGGTTGGAAGACGAGATAATATCTAAGTTAACTTCATATAGAGAGAGAGGTTATGCCAATTTGGTGGATATGGCTAGAAGGATTGGAAAAGATAATGATAAGATAGTCGAGCATTGGCGTATCAATAAAAGAAGTAGAATGGAGTTTTCTCGTTCAAACAAATCGGGTGATGTTGGTATGGTTCGTAAGAGTGAGGACATTTTGAGGGAAAATACTAAGAGGAAAAGTAACCAAGTGGGTAGTGAGGAATTGGGTCAAAGTGGGAGACCACGAATTGGCACAAATGATTATAATTCTTCTAAGAGATGTTATGGATGTGGGGCTATAGGCCATAGAATGAGAGAGTGTGTGAGACCCCATCCTAGAAAATAAGGTTTTATAAATGAATAATAAATTATAAATGTCTTAGAGATGATTTATAAATTAAATTGAAATCAATTTGGGCTTAGTTTGGAGTAAAAGGTTTAAAATCAGCAAAAATTAACCATTTAGGGGCTAAACCGAAGGAAAAATAAGTTATGGAGTCCAAATTAAGAACCAGTCAGAAGTCAGTGGATCGGATCGATTCGGTTTCCTGTTCAAAGGAAACCAGCTGTGTGTTCCATCAGGAAGCTTGCGTCTTAAAATTATCGGAGAGTTGCATAGTGAAGGGCATATGGGGAGAGATAAAACCTACCAGTTGATAGCCAATTCGTATTACTGGCCTTCTATAAGACGTGATTCTGTCAAGTTTGTTGAAGGATGCAGGATCTGCCAAGTTTCTAAAGGGACAGCAACCAATGCAGGGTTATACATGCCATTGCCGATTCTAGAGAGGCTGTGGGCCAGTGTTAGCATGGATTTTGTTCTGGGCCTACCACGTACACAGCGTGGCAGCGACTCCATCTTCGTTGTGGTGGACAGATTGACGAAGATGGTGCATTTCATTGCATGCAAGAAGACCAACGATGCTGTTAACATTGCCCAGCTGTACTTTCGAGAAGTTTATCGTCTTCATGGGCTGCCTACATCAATAGTGTCTGACAGGGACTCAAAATTCATTGGCCATTTTTGGAGGTGCTTATGGCGTATGACGAACACTAAGATGGATTTTAGTAGTGCTTATCACCCCCAAACGGATGGGAAGACAGAGGTGGTAAACCGTTCTTTGGGAAACTTGTTGCGGTGTTTGGTGAGAGAAAACTTAAAGTCTTGGGACAAGCAGTTATACTAAGCAGAGTTCGCTTTCAACCGGTCAGAAAGTCGCAGTTCTGGATTCAGTCCCTTCTTTGCTAACTATGGATTCCAACCTCGAGCTCCAATCGACCTAGCACCTGTGGTAGATCTTTCAAGGGTGCACAAGAAGGCTGAAGATTTCATTACTGAATTGAAGGAGGTCCACGAACGGGTGCAATAGAATTTAAGGGAGTCGACAGCAAGGTACAAGGAAGCGGCTGACAAGAAAAGGTGCTTGCTGGAGCTCAATATGGGAGATTATGTATGGGCTGTGCTAACTAAGGATCTCTTTCCAGTGCATGAGTACAGCAAACTTGCAGCTAGGAAGATTGGACCATATGAGATCGTTGAAAAGATTAATTCCAATGCCTACAGGTTGAAGCTGCCAAGCCATATCCATACATCTGATGTTTTTAATGTTAAACACCTCATACCATTCCGTGGAGACAGCTCAGGGGAGGATGATGTGATAGCGAATTCGAGGGCGAATTCTTTTCAGCCTCGGGATGATGATGCCGATAGCATTGCAGAAGATTATCTCGAGACACGTGGACATCGTTACGCATGGGCTGTTGGTAAAACAGACATAACTTTGGCTGTATAACTCAGATTATCTATTATAATATGGCGTTGGAAAGCTAACGGAAAAACGCACGATGGTGGTAAATCACTATGCCATTTTCCACACCAGAATACCCCAAAAAATCACATCTGTCACTGTCTATTTTGGCCCGCTTGTTTTGGGCTTTTATCTCTTTTTTTTTCTTCTTTTTGGGCCTAGATTCTTTAGGTCTGCTAGGGTTTTCGCTGTTTCGTATTTAAGTCATTGTATGACTCTATGTTGGGACAGTTTTTGATATATGAAATACTCTTGCGTTTTTTGCACAACCCTTTCCATTCGTTCGGTATTGCAAGCAATCAACGACGATTGATGCCTCTAACCTTGATATTCTTTCGAATCAACAACCATTAGAGAAGAGATCCTTCTAATATTCCACAGGTAGGGTTTGATTATCATCCTGCTCTTTGTTGCCCTGCATCAGTTTGTCAACCACCCGAAGGTTGAGTAGATAGTAGAACTCTCACCACATTTGAGAGAGAAGTGGATGTGAAGTTGGAGATTGGATCCTCTAACCGAACCACTATAAAATCCTTCTCTCTCTCTCTCTCTCTCTCCCTCTTGTTCTAGTCTACTTTTATTCTTTCATCTTTCAAGTTCACTTAGCTTAATTGCTTGTTCATTGTCAAAATTAATATCATAGTTACTTTACCTATCTAATTATCAAGAACCAACTCAAAACCGGAAACCACAACCTCTTGGGACTAGACCCCCAAGAAACTGAGGTGTAACGTAAGGAGTTGCGTTGGTGCTTTGAATAGATTGGTTATTGAACTAGTTTATATTAACTTCTTAGCATCTTGCTTCAAGTCTCATTTAGTTCAAACTTACAATTAGACTTGCCTTACTTCAAGTAAATTTTTAATTGCTTATTTTTTTTTTGAAAAGCAAAATTTTATTCATAATATGTAAACGTTACAATGCAGCCCAATTTATTGTGTACAATATACATTACCAAGCCAATCTAATACATACTACCACAAGATATCTCCCAGCCCCTATACATCCTTAGTCAATTCATCCAGCTGTATTGGAGATGAATTGTATCAAGACCAATGCCAGCCATATGACAACTCAACCCCAACACCACTACCCTTGAGACTTTAATGCTATCACAATCAAAGCCTTTCAAGCCATTAAGCATCCATCTACCAAACCCTCCCGCAACAAGGATCACAAACCCTCTTCATCAGACTAATCCAATTCCCAATCTTCCCGTCGCAAGCCCAGATTTTAACTCTACCAAGATCCTCAGCAGATCTGCAACCCCTGATGAACTTTGATCCAACCCTTGCTGTTGTGGACCAATAACCTCAGCAATTGCCCTGCACGATCAAGTTTGACGACCACTTCCTCAGCGATCTGGATTTGATAACAGCTTGCATTCCTTCGAAGTTGACTATGAAATATGTTATAGAGTAAGCGTCCAACACCCATCTTTCCATAGCCCATTTC